>VXBW01008241.1:160852-175327 GCA_013400375.1 Thinocorus orbignyianus
CATTGCTGGCTCATGGATAGTTTCCTATCTACCAGGACCCCCAGATCCTTCTCCTCAGAAGTGTTTTCCAGTAGGCCCAGGCCTAACCTATAATATGGTACCTGGCATTCTGCTTCTCCAGGTGCAGGACCCTAAACTTGTCCTTGTTGAACATCATTAAGTTCTTCTCTACCCAGCTCTCCAGCCTGTCCAGGTCACACTGGATGGCGACACAGCCTTCTGGAGTGTCAGCCAGGCCTCCAAGTTTGGTATCTTCAGTGAACTTGCTGAGGACATATTCTGTCCACTCTTCCAAATCATTGATGAATATGTTGAACAATACCGGACCAAGTATTGACTTGTGGGGGACAGCAGTGGTTACAGGGCTCCAACTTGACCCTGCTCCATTAATTACAACTCTCTGAGTCCTGCCACACAGACAGTTCTTAATCTACCTCACTGCCCCTTCATCTAGTCCACATTTCCTCAGCTTCCTAATGAGGATGTGATGGAAGACAGTGTCAAAAGCCTTGTGAAACTCAAAGTAGAAGACATTTGCTGCTCTTCCCTCATTCAGCCTTATCTATATACTCTAATGCCAAGGAAATGCTAGATATGTTGGACTTTCATCTAATCATAGCTATGCTGAAATCAGGAATATAATCTTAATGGCTTCAGAGCATCCTAGATTTTATTCAAAAAATTATATAAAGTTCTGGTTTTCCAGCAGAGGAAACAGTGTTAGTAATCCAATGTCCATATGAGAGCAACCTTGCTTCCCCAGCCTTAATGCAGAGGCATGTGCAGAGCAGCCCTGGCACAAATGATGCATGCCATGCCTTGCTACAGCTGCTAGCATCCTCCAGCTTCAGGCAACCTCCTGTTCCACCACAGGCATGTCAGATGCACTGCTTATTCTCAGCTGGTTAAGCACACTTGGCCTGAGACCCCCTGTGCACTACACGTGGGTTCACCGACACACCAGGAGCAAAAATAAGATCATAGTTTAGAAGAAAACAAGCTGTTCTCTGGCAGAACAAGGAGTTAGAAATGGATAATAACAAAAGAAGAGTACTTTTGTTCCTGCAGAGATGGAGAGTTAGTGCCAGATTGCTTGTGGAGACTTCATGTGGCTTCAAATTTCGCAAGTTTACTCTTCTACAATATCATCACCATTATACTATCAATGCTATCTAATAGAGAAATTAATATTTTATAAATTTTGTGCGTAATTAAGTTAAAACTGAGTTTGCTTAAAAAAATAACAACATCCCCCCACACACAACTAAGAAACTTTTGGAAGCCTTTTGAAATAAGTCAGATTATGTATACGCTTGCTTGGAGTGTAGGTGAAAAAAAGCTCTTGAATTATTTGGTATTAACACCCACTCATGCGGATATGAATAAGTATGCGCTCCTGGTGTAGTTCTGTCTTACTCAGCTGTTTGAGAAGTCAGAGCAGGGATAATCCTTCATTTTTCTAGTCTCCTTTCTTAGGTTTAAATGTGGTAGGCTAATCAGCCACATGCTGGGTTTAAAATCATAAGTGGCACACTAGATAATGCTTGCAAAGCTGTATATTTTTTTCCTTTTTTTTTATTTGCTAAGGCAGCATTTATTTTGCATCTTGGAATAGATGAAAAGTATTTCTTGCTTATAGATGAATGAACAAAAGTGGGGAGACAGCATGGCAAGGTAAGGGGGACGGGTTGTGTAGTTCATGGAGGTAATTTATTTAATAGTAATCAATGTAATAAGTACTAATGAAGAAATAGTACAACTTAAAAGTTTGTCGCATTATAATGTTTGTCAACACTAAAGATACTCAAATAGTTATCTTTCACATTTGCTTTCCAGGAAATACAGTTTTCTTAGGCTTTAATGGTATCATAGAAATGTCATAGTATTTTTTGTCAAAAGCAAAACCATTGATGAATAAATCTTGTTCCAAAGTTCCTAATTACTGTAAGGAAATCATACAATAATTTCAGTGGGCTAGAAATGCATGCTTATACTTCAGTGACACACAATTGTTAATTGAGGCAGACACAAAGAACTTCTTTTTTCCCAGTTTGAATCTTACATTTTTAGAAATCTATAAAGAGGAAATTCTGTCAAGTGAAAGGCCTCAGTTGTATTATTCTGATAAATCTGAAGTTTCAGAGATGCATTATCATCACACAAACCCATATAAGAATAAATTAAACATCCCGCTGCAGGTGCTTGTATTCACAAAGAGATATATTTTCCTTCAAACTGAATGAGACATGAACTACATTAACATACAAATTTGCATCTTCAAATTTAATATTTTAATTCTTCCATTTTGTCTACAAAAGACTCTGCACAAGATTTTGAAGGCTCTTCCATATCATGTAGATAATCTCAAACAGTAAAATTCCCTCAGTATTGCTAACCATTGCATGAAGAATATAGAAATCAAAATGGATGGATGCACAGTCTTTACCCAAGTGATGTAGATCAAATTTGCTCCCTAGATCTCTGCCTGCTTGCCCACCCTCATTCATTCACTTTGCTAAAATGTTAAGGAGAAAGTTGTGGCAAAAGACAAGGTTGGTGTTCATGTCACTAAGCCACTGTACAGCTCTTCATTGCTTCTCTTAATACTTATTCAAGAATTGATCTAATTTCTGATTATAGAGGACAAATTAATTTTCCAGCTACAGAGCATGAATATTTTTGTGCCGTTGATGCAACTATTTTTTCTTCCTCATTACCACTGAATTTCCTGAGTCTTACTCATACAGTTTTTGATGTGTGGAATTTCAGCAGTTGAGTGTCTATTAGAAAGCCAAAAGCAGCTTTTTGATTTGCTGCCCTGTGTTAACCCACCAGGGGCTGCTGTAGACTGTGCAATAGACCATGCACCAGCTGGGAATTGCTGGGACCATATGCCAGATGGAATTTTATCCAAAATGCCTATTGCAATGAGATAAGCCTGTTGCATATTTCTCTGTAGTTTAGCCAGGCACTGGAATTTATGCTGTTCTGTGACCTTGTAGTCCCCAAAAAATGTTCTGTTACAACGAACTGCAATTACAGTCTCTGGTTTTGCAATATAGATATTGGTAAGTCTTCTCTTAATCAAGAAAACTCTTATTATAAGAATTAGCCAAAACACTATTGGCTAGAAAAATAATAATAAGGAATTACTTGGAAACAGTAACTGAGAAACTGCTCACTGCCATATTCTGACAAACAAAATACTGCCTAGGTAATAGTTTCTGAACAACCTTTTCTGAGCAGAATCTGTTGACATTTGCTGATGACTCAAGTTCAGACATACAGCTGTCTTGAAATATGACTTTATTTTCACCTTTCTGAATTATGGCCTTTTTTTCCTGCAAATTGTCTTCAAAGACAGTTTTAAGACCCAAGCTTCTAAAAGTTAAGAGAAGAGAAAATATTTATTCATTTATACCTGAGAGGGGATCATTTTGCCATAAGTACTAGTATTGGAGATATTTGAAAAAGTAGAGTTTTTAGGAAAAAAGGGAAAAAAAAAAACAACCATGCACAGTAATTTTAGTCTCTCAGCAGCAGCTGTAACAAACATATTGTAGTGAACTGCAACTGCTGCAGTCTAACATTTTTTACCCTATTATGGCAGTTAGTTAGCCTGTATAATGCAAGAATATGCCAACTGCAGTATTTCTATCACTGGTATTTCATTGCTTATTATAAGTAAAAAATATAAGGAATTAGCAAAAGTCTATTATCTCAGGAAAATCACATTGAAATCATCAGCAGAACACTTCATTCAAAACATAAGCATTTGCAAAGAGAACTGAGAAAACTCCAGAATAAAATACCAATAATGTTGTCACAAATGATTAATGCACTTCTTACTAAATTCAGGCCAATAAATTTAGTCTTGCAAATTTAAATCAAAGCATTGCTGTTATTTTTAATAAATTAGCTCCTGATTCTTGCCGAAGCAAGCAATATTATCTCAGATTCTATTATTTATCAACTATATTCTCTATTTTTGATTTTGGGGCCTTATTGCAGTAACACCTATGTACCCTTAAAAAGAAATTGTAGCAAGACTTTTTTGGTAGCAAGTTTGTCTTCTATGAGTATCATTCTCATCTGGGTGATTAATAGCAGCTTCTCTGAGTCAGAGTTTCCACAGATCCACGGGTTTTCTTCCTGGAGTCTGCAGACTCTCTGAAGAATATTGAGTGCATGATCTTCTTCGTTATCCTTGTATCCTCCTATAGAACTCATATTAGAAAAAATCCTACATTATTGAGGTTCTCATTATAATAACAAGGCTTAATTAAAAGGCATTTTCTCATTTCAAGATCAGAGCAATAGTATATTTTAATTTACCAGTGTTAAAATAAGTATTTCGGGGGGGGGGGATAAAGTTTACGTATGAGCTAAAATCAGGTAAGATTCGTTCTAAATTTTGCTCAGTTTCAATGCAAATTTTTGTGTACATGTAATTACATGAAAGTACAAACTTACACACTTTCATCCATCCATCCATTCATTCATTCACATGCTTCCATTCAACCATTCAACCCATTGCCTGTCACAAATTGTTTCCATTTAGTGACTTATTTTCATATATTATGACTTCTGTGACAGGCTATTTATTAAAAAAAAAAAAAAAATTAATCTCCATTTTCTATTTGAAAATTCTCCTGAATTTCAAGAATGTGAGGGTTTTTTTTCCCTAATAATATGATGTATATTTAAACTACAATAATAAATATATTGCAAAATCTGCCATTCAGTGACTTGGGAGTGCAGGATACAAGCCTGTCTATTTGAAAGAAATCAATATTCATGAATCTTTCTAATTCTAAATGTTTTTGGCTTTGTCATTTCACATCTAATAGTAGAAATTGACCCTTGATAGTTACAAAATGCAAAATGACAGATAAAAGTATTTAGTGTATTTAAAAAATCAGAAGTCAAATATAAAATTCATAAAAAAAGGATATAACATATTCTATGCTACACTGGAACTGTATGAGTTCTTCTTATTTTATTATATTATTATTATTATTTTGCATTTAACTCCCATTATTTTGTTGCTATTTCTTTTAAGAAATGAATGTGATATAAATAAGAAGCCACCACTGGATTCCTTTTAAAAGCAAATATTCTAGAAATCTGGCAAAAACCTAAGATTTATGTAAATGAATTTATAAAAGTAACATGTTTATAATTATTATTTTCATTCTGAATTTAAAACATGTAGAGGACATGTGTTCATATTTTAAGGCTTATACATAGAGAACTTATCAATTCCATTTTTTCATCTTTCACGCTTCACTTGTTGCAAAACCCAACACAGCATCATATATCTATTCTAAATAACAAAAAGCTTCAACTCATAGAAAATTCAAGTTGTACAAGATGTCAAGGGATGCCTATATTTAAGCTATTGAATCTCATGCTACCAATCAGTTTGAACTGAATGTGTTGTATAGAATATGAACTTAGATGACAAAGGTGTTAACATAGGCATTTTTATTATTTTAGATGCCATGAGGTACACAATCACTCCACAAAAGATCTAGCAGATGTAGAACAAGGAAATATGGGAAACATGCATCTGTCTGGACTCACTTCAGAAGACCAGGCAGGTTACCACAGTGTATCTCAAATTACATCAGATAACATTATTTTGATAAGAACAGAGCCTCTACATATAGGCAGTGTGAGAAATGGGTTTAAAGTTTTGCTTCAACTACTTTGTATTGTTTGGCCAGGATGCACATCCTGAAAGGGGCCTAGAGGCAGTAGAGTCTCATAGATTGGCCTTTCCTGATAAATCATCAATGTCCTTGTGCTATTGAATACTATATTTGTTCAGTAGAATGTTATCTGAGTAAAGGAAAGGATGTTATCTGACCAAAGGAAACTAAGGGGGAAAAAACAACCTTCAAAACAGGAACTTAAAGAATACAGGAGTACCACCAAGGCTGAAGACAACCAGGACTGGACATAACATGATCAAGGGGGCTGTGAAGGCTGTCAAGTGGGCTCGGTTCATCTAAAGGACAACTGATAAAGAGGAAGATACGGCCACCTGATGAAGTAAATGACCACCAGAGTGTTTGTAACGACTAACAATGGACAGTAGAAGGGGGAAAAAGACTGTGGGACAACTCGTAGTCTAATCAACTAATCAAAGACGTGTTTAGGCTAATGACTTCTTGGAGTAGATGTGTTAAGACCTCACAAGGTAAAAAGGTGTAAATTCAATCTCTAGTAGGTTAAGTGTTCAGGAAGAATGTGAGCTCTAACTTCTCGATCTATGAGAGAGGAGACAGAAACATAAGCGTCTGGGATGAAATGTATATAAACCTGAAAATGAAAAGAAAATTTGTGCATCTGCCTGGAGGTGCACCTGATTCAGTACTGTTTCATAAATTTTTAATAAACCTCTTTCATACTTTGTTTTTAACCCTTGCTTTAATGACTTTGTCCTCTCCTACATTCTACATGTGAGCTGGCATTTCTCATAGCAGAATGAAATCCAGCTTATAAGCAAAAATTTTATCCATGTGTATCCTCTGTTGTTTCATTTCTTCCATACTTATTGTCTTAAGGGTAATGTCTACTTCCAGCTTGCAGAAGCAGATTGATGACTCTTAGGTGTCAGCTAAATAAGGACTGTTAGAAAACTAACACTCTGTCGAGTTCACTCCTTTGTCACATTAATGCTAAATAGATTCTGAGTCAAAAGACATATCTTTAATATGTAGACACATTAATTCCAAATGTCTTTCTCATTTATCGGTTGGGAAGACACCACATAACTATTCATTCATCACTTCCATTTTCCACGAAGGCTTCCACAGTTGTCACAAGTCCTATCAAACAGACCAGAAATTTTGACAAAAAATCTTCAGTTTAGGAACCTCTGGAAACGAGTCCAAGCATGTTTCATCTACTGAAAAGTGTAAATTAAAAAGGCTGATGTCCACAAGGAGTTAAACTTTGGTGCAAGGGAGCTTTCTTATGGAAAGAAAAAGGGTTAAACTTCCATGGTTATTCCTAGATGATTGGCTATGAAGGTGAGAGGATCACTTAATTTTCCTACTCTACTTCTGCATGATCAGCTCTCTCTTGAGAAAGGAACAGGGGAAGAAATAGCTCTTCCATTCACTAGTGAGATAAATACATTGGTTGGAAGGCTACACATTGAGAGATCCATATTAATATTTTCCATTTTTTACAATTTACTGTTTTTTATTGTGTATTAAAATCATTATTGGAAAACAATTTGATTGACTTCCTTAGTCAATACTTCTGCACTTGTCAGTGACATGAAAAGAAATGAAGTTGCACAAAGCTGCAATATTTGGGGCTCGTGAAGTAATACAGTTTATGTAGACTCTTATTAGAGTGTAAATACATGGGCTATTAAGTTGCAATGCTTTTCTTTACTTTTTAAGGAAATGTTCAGCTTAATATGGCTGGTTTGCTGAGAATGAGTAAAAGCACACTGCAGATCAGAGCTATAAACTTAGCTCTGTTTCAACAATAGAATCATTCTAAATTTTGTGGCAAAGTGGGTTCATGGAAACCCTAAAAACACTCTTTGCAAGTTTAGCATAATGTGTGAAGAAAGGTCTGCAGAAAGCAAAGAACTTCTTAACAGAAGAATTCATTCTAAGGCAATTTACTTACAAGGTTGATAATGACAGGTCTGAGAGCTGACTATTTCAGGAAAGCCAGAAACAAAGCAGAAGAATAGCAAATTAACTCCTCTCTGTCTGGTGGACCCATAAATTGAAAACATCTAGTTGCTCTTCATCCATGTGATTCAGATGAAAAAATCATTTGCTGCTGTCTTTGGTGAGTTTAGTTTTGTGATTTTATCCTGTTTTAAAATTTCTTAATCTATTTAATACCTTATTTTGTTTCTTTGCATCTGTGACTGATTTATAGAGAACAGGAATATGTGGAAAATTTTGTCACATGCTTTAAATTCTACCCAAGCTTGGCACCTTAATTTGCAGACTTCAGGACAAGATGATATAGGGTCATAGAGTTTATGGCATCACAGATCACTGCCTGTCAGAAAATCTGTACCTTGACACTCATGTGTCAATTGCTTGAGAAAGCAATTACAGAGGCCTGGCAAGTTGGGAGCTTCAAGAAGCAACAAGAAGCAGGTTTCAAGAAGCAGGTTTTTGTTAATCCCATATGCAACTTCAACTGTGTAACAGCCTAACACCATCTGTTAAGGAAACAGAAACCAGCATCACAAATTTACAACAAAATTTCCAAACAGCCTGATATAAGCCATATTCCTTGGGGTGAACTTGCACTGAGCAATCCTTGCATACATCTGGTACAGACAGTACCCCAGGCAAGCACATGATGAATACCCTGTCATGTATGACAGATGTCGACGTGTGGGGCTAGTATGCATACATATGCTGCTCAGGGGCTGAGTCCCATGTATATGAGCCAGCTGCAGATGATGAACTGGAACATCTTTCTAAAACATGCCCTGGAAATTAAAACTCAGCCAAACCATTGGGCTGTCTTTTCCAAGACACTTCACTCTGCTTTAAGACTAACTCAAAAGCAATGCTGCAGGTACCCATGGTAATCAGAGTCTTATATGATTCGTCTTAACCTCTCCCTTCCTAATACTAAATTGAAAAGTACACTCTGACAACTGCTACATGGAATGCACATAGTCATACCTAAATAAGCAGATATCTGTATGGAGACTTTTAGTGACTACTGTTGAGCTTTAAGAGAAGTGAAGAACAGATTAGGAGGAAAGGTTGAAAGTAAATCAGTCCGTAAGGGTAAATGTGTCTGAAAGTTCCCAAGGTTGTTTCGTTGACTACAAAATTTAAAATAACTCTTTACAGTTGCATACAAGAAAAAATATATTCCCTCTTTCACTGTGTCCATGGGTGTCATTTCTTTTTCCAAACCAGTTTTAACTACTTGTGATTCACAATGTAGTTACTGAAGAAGCTGATGAGACTTCTGACTGAGTTTTGCTCACTCTTTGCCAAAATCAAACATACATACATGAAGATAACCACATGAGCCAAATACCTAATTCCAAATGCCTAACATGATGTTAATTGACACTATCATCAGTAACAGGTTAGTCAAGAAAATTGCCATGGCTTAATTCAATTGATTAAGCATAAGTTACTGGTGCCATCTGAGATGTCCTATAGCCAGCTATCTACTTGCCTGTCCTAAGGAGCTTGATGTCTACCAGACCTCCTTTAATCTCTTAAGTAGCATAGACTGTTCCAAATAACCCTAAACATTCGTGCAGGCCAACCTTTCTTCTTAGGTTCAGTCTTACAATTTTTCTATTTCATATACTTAGCATATTTCATATACTTAGGATATTTCATATACTATACCACACACTTCTGCATTTCTAAAGAAAATGGATGATCTGCTTAAATTGGAAGTAATCAAAAAAGAATATTATTTAGCCAACTGAACAAAAGAATTATTTGATCTGTCAAATACATCAGTCCTAAAATCGATTCCAGTTTTAATCCTAACATCTACATATCATCCATTATCATTACGTGCAGTTTGTGTGAAGCTGTACATCCCAAGTACTACTGAGGTGCTGATTGTCATTTGGTTTAGCCATTCTGCAGATTGCTTCAGTGTTGGTCTTTTGAAGGTGTCAGTGAACTGTGCAATCCACTGCTCCTAAACTCAGTTCTTCATAGTTCTTATACAAATGATCTTGATAGGAGGGACACAAATTAGATGTCATCTAGACAGTGCATTACTTTCACAGGCCTTTTAATAGATGGGTTTTAAGTACAGGGAATCTTTGAATGATAAGCGTTTACATATAGTCTATGTGGAAACGACAAACTATTGTTTATTGTGTCAAAAGCTCAAGCTGTTGTTTTTGTTTATTTTTATTTTCACAATGTTAATATTTTTAAAAATTATACAGTATGTACTTACAATCGACAGTTTTTGCTGAGTTCAATATCTTTTTTGTTTTATATATATATATACATTTTATATCTCTCTGCATGAATGGGTGCATGTGTACGTAAATCCATGTATGTTTGTAACACACACTTTTATTTTATTAATGCATTTATTTTATAAATGCATTTTATTCTTGTGTGAAATTCTTCAGTCATTTTTCAACATATATTTTGTTAGCTGTAAAGACCTTTACATTTAAAAAATAAATCTTCATGAGATCGATTGTCTTGCTGATACTCAAAATACTCTGTCCCAAAGTTAATTCTTTTATAACTCAGAGTGGAAGTTACAGTCATACAATTTCTCAGAAAATCATGCTAAACATGTAAAAAGTAGTATGGTTTGGTGTAGTTTTAATTACTGACTACTTTAAAAGATCTGTTGTTTTTCCATTAATTGTAGTCCAAATAATTAACTCCTATTTATGTTAATTACCTTGCCTTCAAACTCTCCTGGATTCCCAGCTGTAGGATGCCCCTGTGGGGCTTTCCCATTCCCTGAATTGATGTTTTACCAGGACTCATTTTCTTCTTCAGTTTGAAGGGCATCTTTTATCTAATTTAATCATTCTTCTGCCTCTTCTCCAGTAGCGTCTTTTAACTAGTACTGACACTGGCCATCTGTAGATAAAGGACTGAAGGCAAAAATCACATCGCACTTGAAGCTGTTAAACAGAGACATTGCCACTTAATTTAGATTATCACTAAAAATATGAAATTTAATAGTACACCTACTGCTTTACTTATTTTCAACATTTAGAATTCTTTATAATTCCATTTTACACAGCCTGATTTCTTTACTGAAACCATACTGTAGGAAACTTTTATTAGATGTTGATTTTTGTGATTGTGGTCTGACACTCCTCTTATAGCCCCAAACAACTGCAATAGATGTAAAATTTTGGGACAAAATCTGACAGCCTTTTGAGGCACACTGTTGGTTTACAAGATAAAGTTCAATCAATATTTATGTGAGATTTTTCATGCATCACTTTTTAACATAATATAGTCCAAGGAATAGGGAATATTGAAGCATGCACCTTGAGCTCCACTTTGTTTGTAAAACCTAATGGCTCTAATGGGTATATTAAATACTTCAATTATAATTCCAGATCTAAGTCTACATTAGAAGCATTTTTCATATTATCTAATCTTAATCAGGAAGGAACCGTTAGAGACATGCTGCAACAAAGTACTTTCACAGTGCTTCTCCATAACACCCCAATAAAAACAAACAAGAGAACAACTATAATAAAAACAAGCAGGTAAACAAGTGGAAAAACAAAAACAAAAGTAACGAAACCATCTCACTAATTGCACATACAGTTTTAAAAAATGTTATCATATTGCCTATTTATCTTAACTAAGGCTTAGATTCAGCAATATATTAAAACAAATAGATAATTTGCATCATATCTACCAAAATTCCAAAAGGTATTTAAACCTCAGATTCATTTCTAGGTTCCTGACTTGTCATTTTCACTGTGGAACGTGAGTGCAGTTTTCTAGAGGTAGTCTTCATCATTATTCACATGCCTAAAACAGACACTGGCTCACCTAAATGCCTACATGAAATGCAAATAAGAACAGCTCAGTAATACTATCAGACATTGGTGTTTCTCTTTATTCATGTATGTGTGCGTATATATCATTGTATATTTGCAAATCCTCTAGGCCTAGTACTCACTGCACATTTGTGTACATCCATACTATATGTTTGCATATACACATGTGTATATGCCCATACACAGAATCACAAGATTGCAGCCCATTTCTCTAGACTGAGGTCCCATTGAATGGCAGCAAAAACCTCTGGTGCTTCAACCAGTCCTCCCAGTTTTGTGTCATTATTTAAAAAAAAAAAAAAAAAAGATAGAAAAAGATTGTCTAAGGTCAAGTCACTTTTGTTCCTTCCTTCCCACTAGTCCCTCTGTACCTGTATTGTGATAAACTTCTGTTCTCAGACTACAGTATGCCAACCATTCTGCTCTGCCCTCTGAATAAAAAGAAAATAAAATATGCAGTTTATTCTAAACATAGTGCCTTAATCAAAAGATCACCAGAATATTCGCTTATTTGTTTATCCTCTGTTATTTGTTCCTTTTCGCAACGTAAGACCAAAGCTTATATCCTTATGAAAATCTGAACCCCAAATTCCCACAAAAATTCCTCTTCATTATAACATATTTGGTGTATTTGGATATGGGATAGGGAACAGAACAATTGGATAATTTTTATGAATATTCTCATTTCTATGTGAAATAGGTACACGTCACATACAAAAATTATCAAAAGTAATTTTTTTTATTTTTTTCCTGAGTTCATCATTGCCTGCTCCTCTTCTCAATCAAAACATTGAAATCCTGGCTGAAGTAGAAGTACCTGAGTGACACTGAGTGAAGTGGGTAACACACCTACAGGATGAATTTATATGTAGTCAGATAATGAAGGCAGACCAAATTACATGCTAGGTGGTCTCTTTCTTTTGGTCATATGGTAGAAAATAATTTTACTATTATCATATAAATTGATCTGTCACAAAAAAAAACCCAAAACCCAAGCAAACAAAAACTTAAGGGAATGAATTTGTTCCTTTGGTACTGGAAATCATTCCCAGAATGAAATGGGCATGGACAATAAACAAGATGAGCTGGAAATCATTGTGCAGCAGAACAGCTATGATGTAGGCACCATCATGAAAGCATGCTGGGATTGTGGTCATAACTGGAATGCCGCAATGAGTGGCTATGAGCTCTTCAGAAGGAGCAGGCAATGAAGGAGAGGAGGGGATGTGGTTCTGTACATTAGGGAATGTTTTGACTGTATAGGTTGAGTCTGCTATAGACCACCCAACCAGGATGAACAAGCAAATGAAGTGTTCTGTAAGAAGCTGGCTAAAGTCTCACAGTCAGCAGCCCTTGTTCTGGTTGGGGACTTCAACCTGCTAGATATCTGCTGGAAATATAACACAGCAGAGAGCAGGTAGGCTAGGAGGTTCCTTGCGCTACTCTTTTTTCGGTAATGTAATACAGATTCTTACAGTCTACAGTCTTTTACATTTTTATCAATGTTACACTGTTTGGTTATACAGCATGATACAGCAGTTTGCATTGTGCCTGTTTTCTTACTGTAAGATTGTAGTGAAAATATTTCCTTCCTTCCTCTCACAATAAATTTGGTTTAATTAGTATATTAATTTGTATCAATTGAGATCTGTTTGTCAACTGATTTTCTTTTTGTTTGAAAGAATTTCACATACTTTATGGAGTTCTTTAGGACTTAAATTTTCAACTTCTTGTCAAAGCACCAAGTTGTATGATTTCAGTTTTTTCCAGAACTGTCTAAGAAATGGTCACTTTACTGGAATCACTTACTATATGCAACTTATCCTCCAGTGTGGGTAGTTCTGAAGAGATGTTAATGACTTCATAACATTTTGCTTGAGCGTCATCTACATACAGTGCAGATTTATGTGTCTGAATTTGACACCTTCAGCATTCCTCAAGAGTTAATGGAAAGAAATCATATCCTTTTTGTTATACGTAGTTATGTCCATTTTGATATCTATAGTTTTGAACTACAAAAATAATAACCATTTCATATCCATTCAATCATTAGACATTATTGTTGTGTGTTATTTACATCTTTTATATACATATTATCATAAATAGTAGCATTAGCGTCCAATTAATGCTACAGGAGTAATCTGAGAACATGAACTCCTTGGACTATGAGGGTATAAGCCATGAATCTCAAAAATGTATTTTGCCAGAGAGAGCATAGTGGGAGAAGACACCACTAATGCTGCCATTTAGCCATCTGCATTCTGTCCCCAGTTCTGCAGTTATTGCCAAGCACATTTCCATGTATATTACCAATGGCTACAGCTTTAAATTTTATTATTTTTTTTTTTTACTATAAGTCATTTTCTTCTTTTTATACAATAGCTAAACTGTTCCTGCCTGGTTTCCTGTAGCAGCTGCCCCAGTATCTTCTCTGAATGCCAAGCCTGATTTAGAACAGAACGAAACAAGTGGTTTCTCCTTCTTGTTCCTCCACCTTTTTTTTTAAATTTATTTTCTTTGCTGTTCCAAAGGCATTTAACTGCCATTTGCATAGATTTGAGCAAGCGAACATGATGTTCCAGTTTACTCACTTCCCACATATGAAAAAATAAGGAAGCATTTGTCTTTACAGATTGTTTGCTTTTCATCATACTAGATGCAAGGAAAATGTAATACACCCACAAGCATATGCACATACACTGTCACCTTGGAGATTCAGTATTGTAAGTGGGAGAGCAATTGCATACTGAAATTCAAATAATACACTTGCAGGGCCACTCTGACATTTTAAGTATACATATTTGATGTGATTTTTACTTTTAATTACATAGGCTTTATGAATTCCTATGTCACCTCCTTTCCACTGAAAACAGATGAAGGGAATCATACAGCCCTTTCACATCCTGTAAGAGAGATTCAGGTAGAAATAAACAATG
>VXBW01008241.1:180128-209553 GCA_013400375.1 Thinocorus orbignyianus
TTTTCCTTTGGAGGGAAGAGGTGGGGGAGGGCCCACCTCACATCACAGAGAGTGATTGGTCAATGAGGCCCAAACCACAACACTGATTTAAACCGCTTTATAAGACTGTACAAACAAAACAGTAATGGTGGAAAATAGAGAAAACTGAAGTATAACAAATAAGGAAGAGTTTTCTATTTGACATTTCTATACCAGCTTTTTGTCTTCAGTTACAGGCAATGAAACCTCCTTGTCTAATAAATGCATCCTGGTTTTGTATGTTTCAAAATTAAAATTAATTACTCATTTTTACCTAAGGCATATTTTTTTTTACTTCTTGATACTGTGGTCTGGGGTCTAACAAAACACTTAGAAGCATAAAGTGTCATTTAGTTGCAACAACAGATAAAAGTCTAGAGAGCGACGCAAGAAAACAGCTGTTAGTGGCGTTTCCTGTTGTCTGGGTTAAATATTACAGTGCCACAAGCACTAGTTGTTCTGAACACTCAGTGCTTAAATCAGCATTGTGAATCATCTTAGAGCTCTCAGAGTAAAGTTTAAGTATTGCTATCTGTGACAGCATTAGGTCCCCTAGTGGAGCTAGGTCTATCTGACTGACTTGACCAGCAGCGACTTCTTGTGAAAGAAACATTCTCGGTGGATGAACTGCAATCCTTTTGATTCTAGTGACACTGCTTCTGAAGGAAACAATGGCTTTCAGGTTCAAACCAATTAGCAGTCTGCTGCTACAATCAAATTACTCCAGTGTGAGAGAAAATAGAGACAACTGACCTCCAGAGTATGTAACTATTAAGAACACTCTAAGAGTTCTGACGTACGCAAGCAGGGTTTTCCTTTCACAGTATACTATGTGGGCATGCACTTTAACACATGCATAAAAAAAATTTAATGGTTCTTTAAAAAAAAATATGTAGGGTTATAAGAGAGAAGAAAAGAACCCATAGTGCTGCAAGTGTATAATAAAACCCAATAGCTCAGGCTTGTATCAAACATAATAATTCTATTTGATTAATATTCATTTTAAATTAGCTGAATTTCAAAGATTTCCAGAAATATTTTGTTTCTTAAGAAAAACAGACAAAATATTTATCTCAGAAATAATAGTTCAATTTTTGTAAACTAAATCTGTATTGAATATATATGCCTATAAATACATTAATACTACATACTAATTTACTTCAAAGAATTTAGTTAAGTTTTGGGGTTTTTTTTAAGCAGTGATACAAGTATTTGAAAAAAAATGCTAAGAAAATTGGTCAGGTTTTATATAGTTCCAGAAACTACAACTGTGAGGACAACTAATCAAAAGAAATTTGCTTATTTTTTTCAAAACAAGGGTTGCTGTTGATTGCACTTAATTGTAGGACTCTAATGCTTTGCCAGTACTCGGGATGATATTCAAAAATCCCTGTAGGGAATAGGAAAAAGAAATGTACCTATAAATTTCGGTGGATGAAAGCCAGGCCTTCACAACAATCCAAGAAACGTTCTTGGGACATTAGGACATCAAATACAAAAAGCTGTTTTAGTAAAACCAGGGCACGTGGTCACCTGTGACTTATTTAAAACATTTTAGTAACTTTACAATATATAACTATTTTTATGACATACAGCGCGTCTTATTGGCAATAGATGTGTAATACATTTTATTTTACAACTAAAAAACAATTAAAAGACAAATTTCTGCCCCCCCCCCCCAACCCCCGCTACAAAATGACAGGATTACTTAAAATGGAAAAAGATTGTGTAATAATAATAATAATAATAAAAAATCTTAGTAGACTAATCCATATGCAGCTCATAAGAAAAAAATAATTATCTTGACTTCCTCAAATTTGGATGATAACAAAACCTTGGCATCTCTTCTCACCCAAATCTCCTTTCTTTTTGGTGGCTGTTTCACGAATAGGTTAAAAAAAATAATAAAAAAGAAAGTAAAAATTGAAGGCCTGATCTTTCCTTTACAGATTGGTAAATTCATTTACAAATTGGTAAATCTTCTGTTGAATGCAATGGGAGCTTTACCTAGCAAGGAATAATAAGATTGAGACCTCATTATCCATAAATTAACATTTCTGTCATTTTAACAGATGCAGAAACATTTATTATTTGTCATCTGTCATACAAATCTGAAGCAGTTATATTACATTACAATGCAGTGCTGAAGTTCTGTAAGGAAATAACTGGCTACTGCCAAATCCAGTTCCTGTGCTCCTCTCCTGAAAATGACACCATCAGAATTACTTGAATTTCAAGTATTTCTATATTAAAGACTGGATACAAAAATAAACATAAATATCTATCTCCCTGTATTTATACATAGCCTCCAAAAAAACCATGAAATACAAAATAAGATTAAGTATTCTCTTTACATTAATTTCCCAAGTGTTTAAAGACAACTTATGAAGTTCATGCTGAGAAGAAATAAAGTTCTGTTCAGTCCCTCCCCCACCATGGCAGGTCCCTAGCAGGGGCTGGGCAAGTCTTTCTCAGAAGGTTATGGTGGCCCAGGTTGGTTGGAGACACTTGGAGGTGGCTGGAGATGGTTAGAGCTGGTTCCCCTACCCCACACTCACGTGACTGTTGCTGTTCCCCCTCCCCCCTCCACTGCCCACCATGGGGGAGAAATGTACCCTGAATCCTGAGTGGGACCTCTGATGAAGGGGACTGCACTGGCTGCAGGCACCATGCTCCTCTCTATGGAGTTTGTGGGGCACTGGTGAAGATGTTATAGTCAAGTGTCTCCCAAGCCCGGTGTTCCTGAGGATGATGACACTGGTGACCTTCAGGCCCAGAGGGAGTATTTTGTGGACCATTTTATCTGCATTATTAGTGACATTTTTCCATATTGACTGTTCGGACTACTAGATAGTTAAAACATGAACTGAACTATTACTAAGCCCATAGTTCCAGAAGCGTCTGTATGGACTGTTCCCTTTACTCCACAAGTCTGAAACAATCACTGAGTAGCTTTTGCTTGGAGGTACATCCCCACAGCACTACTTTTCCACAGACCTCAATTGTGCCTCTCTTCTACATTCTCCTCTGCTGCTTTGGGTCCCTGTTAACCCTGCAGTTGTATAACCACAGAAAGACCCCATAGCTTCACAGGAAAATCCTTCTCTGTTAACTTTGGATGTTAGTCCTGTCCCAAAGTCCGTGTCACTTTCTAGTCATTAAATGCAGATTATAGATGACCATTTATGATGTAAAGGTCTGTACAAATGTCTAAAGATGGTTGAGGTTAATTCAACACTTGCAGTTTTGTCAAACCTAGTCACCTAAGTTTCTACGGCCAATGGAATGAGGCAGATAGGTTTCAAAGAAAAATTACCTATACAGTTATTTCAGGACCAAATCAAATTGCCACTAGGTAGTCCTTTTAGCCTCCGTTGACTAACCTAAATTAGACACCAACATTTTATGAGGATGAATTAGAAAATATGTGTCCTACTGTTTGTCTGTTTAAAGAGCTGCTAGATGCTCATAAGAGTCACTAATAATTATTTCTGCACTGGCAATTATGAGAGTGGTTTCTTTCTCCCATCTTCTCCAGAGAGGGACAAGAAGGAACTGGGAGGAAGTCCATGTCAATAGCTCTAAACAATAAGAGGACATTTGTCCTAAATGGGGTTGTGTCTCAGACCATATGGAAAGCATTCTAGTAGATGGATTAATTGAACTCCAGGATTAAAAATAAGAAACAGAGAAGTGAATGGGTAAAAAAGGAACAAAGGGTAAAAAACTGATAAAACACAGAATCACTAGGTTAGATAACTTAATTAATGTAAAAGAAAAAGAGGAACATACCTGTAAAAAATGATGCAATGAAATGGCAGAACACATGTGAATGTTTAATGGATTGATTTCATGGTCTATTTCTGCCAAAAAATATTGTGTAAAGCTGTTATACTTGACTTCTCCAATTCTTTACATTTTCTTGCACAAACATTTTCAAGTGAAGAACAGATCTAAACAGCTATACCTGTGTTGTGTCATGTTTGAGCCAGTATGTTTCTATAGATTACAACCTAATCACTCTAAGGCTCCCTCTTGTGCAGGTTGCTAGAGATGTGTTTTACCTTTATTTAAATACTTTTTCTCAAGGCAACTTCCTTCAAAAAGTATATTGTATTAAAACAGAACAAAACAAAACAAAACAGAAAACAACAAAACCAAACTGAACTAAAATACAGATTTTCACTTTCTTAGACTGTAGAAAATACTTGCGTTTTTCAGCTCCCATGAGGAAAACCATTTTTGTTTCCCTGTAGCAGTTATTTTCTCACTTTTAGCAATACTTGCTGCTGGGTTTCTTTAAATATTTCATGTTATTATACCATATATATATATTTATTTAGCTATTTTCTGCTATGTTTTCTCATATTGTGTCAAATGGCTCACTATATCCAATTATTTTACATTTAGATCCTTTTATTTCCTTTTTACAAATCGTCTTTCTGCTAGTTTCTCCAAAACACTTTTCCTCTCTTAGGTCTTGTCCTTGATGCATTTCAAAGATTAAATTCTATCTTTCATCCTCAGACTAATTTCTGTCGTCTCCTTAAGAGTGTGTGGCTGTGTTACAGTGTTTTGCTTTCATGTTGTGGTGTTTTAAATCTTCAGGCTTTGTGTTCAGTTGAATATTACAACTAGAGCTCCATGAAATTCAGTTCACATGCATATCATTTGGTTTTATTTTTATTCCCCTCTGTTTTTCAGCTTTAAGTTTTACAAATCCCGAATGTAAATTTGAACACAGATTAAAATCACTAAGTTTTCCATAGTTTTCAATAAAATCATAAATGAATCCTCTTTTTCAAAATCTGTGAGTACTTTTTAACTGGCTTAATTTTACTTCCATATTTGGGTTGAAGTCATCTCCTACTAAGCTTTGTCCCTGATGACAAATAAAAATGAAAACTAAGCCCTACTGTATAGCAAGAAATTTCTGTAAGCTGGAGAAAGAATCCTTCGGGTCTTATAGATATTTTCTAATTACTTGCAAGTGTTTTAACTTTTCTTTAATAATAGTAAGACATGTCAGAAGAATGAATTTGTAATTCCACTTTACCATCAGAAGAGTTACCAAGAAGTAATACTTCATGAAAAATACACAAATAATATTATATTATGATCTCAGACAACAAAACCTGGTATTTGAATTTACACACTTTGTAATATAATGTAGGCTCAATTAAATTACTTAAACATAGCCCACAAGAGTCATTGTTGAACTGGTATATAAGATAGATATATAGTACCTGATGGAGAGTTTTACCATTCTAGGCAATCTAAAGGCCAAGAAAGATACTCTAGAATATATCAAATGGTAATAATTCAAGATGATTTAGGATAGTAGTAATTGTCTGTATTTAGAAAACTGAATCAAGCTTTAAGATGGAGTTCAGTATCTGACTGCAGGCAGTTTATATTGTATATATCCAAGCTCATCTTATCAGAAAGAAGTAAATAACAACCTTTTCACAAAATAGAGGCCTATTCATTGCTGTTAAAAGCTGTAGCACATTTTAAGTTCCAGGAATGGTTCATGCTTCATTTATATTAAATGTTTTCCTTTAACATTTATAGCACATTTTAGGTTAATTAAGTCTTTAAATGAAAATCAATTTTAACATGACAAGAAGTGGAGAAATTTAAAGATAAAGCAAATGGTCATCAAAGATTTCAATAACAGTCTCTGAACAGGGTATGTTTTAAAAAAAGGAAATGAAGTGAAAAAAAAGGAAATTTGAAATGGAACATATACTGTAAACATTTCAATGATGATACTAATAGCAGCAACTTTTTTTTTTTTTTTTTCTTTTTTTTTTCCCAGGGAAAAATATGCATATCTTGGCTGGAAATCCTGAAAAAAAAAACTACGTGCACAAGATTTTCGGTATGATAAAACAATTTAGTCAAAAAATCCCAAACCAGCAACAAAATTAAAATTAATTATAATTTCTAAACAGCACTAGGTTACATGTTGTTTATCCTGATTATCATGCTAGTGATGTGTGGGAAGTAATCATCTAGTAGGTGGAACAAGAAGCAGATATGACAATCATTACTCACTATGATCTTCCTACAGAATCTTCCTACCCAGCTTAGGATGCCAAACAGTTAAGAAAATGCTGTTCTAAACTAGGATTATAAAGTGTTCATTATATATATGTAAAAGTGCAGAGAGCAATCCAGACAACTTAAATTCCCAGTAATTTACAGTGGTACTCGTTCTGCAAGTACTTCTTAAATATTTATCTGTGTTACCTTATGGGAAGCTTGGGTGCTTAGCTTATGCTACTGGTAGTTTAACTTTTAGGCAGCTAAATTTTGGTGAGGTTGTGAGCCAAGAACCTAGATATATGTTTCTTAACACATCCAGAAGACTCTCAGTTTTGACGGTTAACAGAAGGTAGAATATTAGTTCAGCAAATATTCTACTATTGTAGGGTTGTCAAGCATTGGAACAGGCTGCCCAGGTGGAGTCACCATCCCTGGGGGTATTTAAAAGACATGATGTTGTGCTTAGGGACACAGTTTAGTGGTAGATTTGGCAGTGTTAGGCTAATGGTTGGACTCAATGATCTTAAAGGCATTTTCTAATCTATATGATCCTATGTTTCTAGGATTAGCAATAGCTACTTAATTGATGTTTCCAAAAACGTAGTTGCATTTTTATTTAACTATATTGTAATTAGTTCTTCTTAGATGTTAGATAAGCCTTTCTGAAAAGATATTGATATGATATTTTGGATTTTGGTAAAGAGGACTGGAGAGCTGAAGTCAGTAGTTTTCGAAGTGTGCTTCAATGGTTCCATATTACTTTTTGTGTTAACTTAGTAAGGACCTGAAAGGAAGCAAAATACCACAAAAGCTCCATAATTAAAAAAGTTAAATCTGACCCAAAAGATACAGAATAAGCAGAGTAACTTTTAGAAACACTAACTACTTTTCTTTATAATTAATGTATAACTACAATTCCTCATTAGTAAAAGGGAGCAGAACAGCAGGACAGAAACCACAAACGAGCTGAAGTTGTGTATCTCTCAGCACTGATACATCTGAAAATTGGGTACTGAGATCCTTCGTTATAGTGAATATAATTTGGGGGAACTTAATTCAGTAGGATGGAAGAAAGAAACGAGCACTCCCCATTTTGTTCACTTGAAACCTGTTTTACAGTGCAACAAGATAAAATACAGTGAACTGGTTGCTAAAGAAAAAACTAATCAGAATGACATTGATACATTTTATTGTATCTAAGATTGTCAATTTTTCCCATGCAATTAATTTATTTCTTGCATTACTAAGTATTACATCAAATTTCAAAGGTTTGGTTTTCATTTATTTATTTCTTTATGTACCCTTATATGCTGTATTTTAATTTTCTTCTGAATGTAAAGCCCTTATTCTGTCAACAGAAGTAACACAGGCAAAGACCAAGTGTAGTGTTTGTGCCCACTAGAGAGTGAGAAATTGAATACATGCACTATACCTGGTGAGTAGTTCAAGGATAACTTTCATGCACTGATACCATGACCCTCACATTTATGGTCACAGGACCCCTAGGTCCTAGAAGTCCTTCACCTTTTCCAATCATGTGACAGGCTTATCCTGTCCTTTCTCCCTCTGCTCCCTGCAGGATGCCATTTTTGATGCTGCCACATACTACATGATCTCAGAATGCCTAGTGACTGGATGTCAGCTGAAGCTACATTTTCCAGTTTACCACTGAATTAGACCCCACACACAGTATAACCAATTAGGGTGAGCCATTTCCTCACAATTTCCATATTATCACATTTAGGCTCTATGTGGTGTAAGATTGCCCAGTGATTTCTTGGCCACTTCTATAGTACAGGAAGACCTTATCCATCCATCCATCCATCTGTATGCTTCTATATAGCCATACTTAAACATTTCTATATATAAAAATGGTTGTGCAATTATACAGAATTGTATTCATACATATATAGTTAAAGTACAGACATAGATATATTGATAAGTATAGTATGTGTAAAATAGTTTAAAAAGAAATAATGAAATTTTAAGTTATAACATTGTTGCCTACTATAATAGAGAGCCACAACAAAGAGGCAATGTCACAGAAGCATGCGTATACACAGACAATGAGGAAAAACCCTAAAAGGCTTCTTGAAAAACATTTCAAATTGAGGGAAACATGCCATAATCTTAAAGGGAAATCCAATTTGAATCCATTAGAAAGACATTTCAAGTGGCATCAAGCAGCAACCTCATGAGAACAAGAAAAGAAACAACGGACTCTGTTGGATAGTGCAAAATAAATGGGAAACGCAGAGAAAAAGGCCACCTTCTGCCACTAGAAAAAGAGATACATTTTGACAAGGAGGGTTTTCATTCTAACTTGCTTGTAATTATATGGTAAATTCAAATTGGATTTTTTTTGAAGTGAACCTGATGCAGACCACTATCAAGGAAATCCTTTACACTGAGGTGATCCTACTTTCAGCTGTCACAGAGTCTGCACACCTGGGCACACTCTTAGCTGGGAGAGGATTATACAGGCACGACACTCTGCTGTACGTTTGCTGCAACACTGATAAAGCTGATGGATCCAACCTGAATGACAGAGATAGGTGCTTGTAGATCTGTTCAACTATCTGTTGGCATCTGTTTTCATTCAGCCAGATGACACACTGGAGAACTGATTTATAAACCAATGCAACAATTCTTAATTATACTATGCATTAATCAAGTTGCTTCTCAGTTGCAGCCAAGACACAATGTCCACACACTTCTGCATAGTCTTGTTTTATAAAGAACACACCCAGGCAACAGGAATAAGATAGGTGGCATTTTTAACCAGGTTTAGGCAGCACTCAGCTCTAAAGGCCCAGCAGTAAGCTTGAATGTCATTCTGTTTTTCCAAGAAAAATGTTTTGTTGATTAGCACAGGTATCAAATTTAAGCTGATGCTCAGCAATGACAGTTCTTGTTCGATGAGCTCCGGAGGAGTAAGGATGTATAAGCTGGTTATCACTTTCCCCTCACTGTTTTGAAAAACATTCAGGTAACTCCTGATTTTAAAAACAGCTGCTGCAGGGGGGCTACACGCAGCTGTTGCAGATGACTGACAGACATATGAAAGATCATTTCCTGATGGTTTTCTGGGAAACATTTGTCTGTGGGCTGCACTCTGCCTTTGACTGTTCTCTAGAACAAAAAAAAAAAAACACAGATCATTGTTTACTAACTAAAACAGGGAAACTGAGAGCAGAAATAAATTTTTCAGGGGCTTTAGTCACCGCCGTTCATACAATCAGATTGCCAGCTCATCTTTTCATATTTGTGAGTGACCTTCCTCCCTGTCCCTAATATGTATGTAGTTGGTATTTCTGTCAGAAGAAAAGAAGAAAAAAAAAAAGGCAGTTCTTTGCCTTTACATCTTTACATGCCTAGAAGAATTTATACACACAAACAAACACCCATACTGAGACTTAACAGCATCTTCAAAATGCTTCTTAAAGGAACCTAGTCATGCCAAGTTTTCATGTGTCCTGCAAGGGGGACAACTTGGTTCTTAAATAACTCCATACATTTTGCATTTGATTGAAGTTATGACTCTTTTTAACCCTTAAGAAAAAGTACAGGAGTAAGGCTGCAGTATGCGTATGCTTAGTAAAATCTTTTCCGGTTTCACCGTATCTATATACAAAGTTCATAAAATCATTGATGACAAATACATTTATTTTGTTAAGGGTACATAAGCTGCTTATCACTAAAACTCTTACATAATTCCTCCCCAGATTTGATAAAAGGATATTTATAGAGGTGAAGTAGTGGTTGCCAGAAGCGCTCTACTACCCCATAGCCTTGCCATAGGCAAAGTAAAAGAGTAACAGATTAGTGTTTTCCAGTCATACCTCCAACCATGGACATCGAATGCCTATTATCAAAAGCTGTAGAGGAGGCTATTAATATTTCCATTCAACATAATTCACCGTATCCTGGGGTGCATCAAAAGAAGCGTGACCAGCAGGTCACGGGAGGTGATTCTCCCCCTCTACTTTGCGCTTGTGAGACCCCACCTGGAGTACTGTGTCCAATTCTGGAGTCCTCAACATAGAAAGGACATCAAACTGTTGGAACAGGTCCAGCGGAGGGCCACAAAGAGGGAGCTGGGACTGTTCAGCCTGGAGAAGAGAAAGATCTGGGGACACTTTATAGCAGCATTTCAGTATCTGAAGGGAGCCTACAGGAGAGCTTGGAGAAGGACTCTTTGTCAGGAAGTCTAGTGACAGGACGAGGGGTAATGGTTTTAAATTGGAATAGGGGAGATTTAGATTAGATATTAGGAAGAAGTTCTTTCCTGTGAGGGTGGTGAGGCACTGGAACAGCTTGCCCAGGGAAGTTGTCGATGCCTCATCCCTGGATGTGATTAAGGCCAGGCTGGATGGGGCTTTGAGCAACCTGCTCTAGGGAGAGGTGTCCCTGCCCATGGCAAGGGGGTTGGAACTTGATGATCTTTAAGGTCCCTTCCAACTCTAACCATTCTATGATTCTATGATTTGATAATTCCCCTCTTTTGTCTTTCATTTTGCTTACAAGGATGCATTTAACTCTTACATAAGTAATCTTGTAATGAGTAACGAGTATAACGTTGTGATGAAAGTACCAATCTTGAAGGGTATGTATGAAATCATAAAGCTCTAGATGTACAAATGCAATAGTGAAGTATACTATAAAAATGTTAGTTTTGCGTTGTAGGGTCATGCATCCACAAGATTCACGTTCTCATCAACGAAGTCACAGGGAGTTGCATCATAAACCAAATAACAGAAGTAACCTTACAAATTGTCTGGTTGTTATTATAGAATGGTTAGAGTTGGAAGGGACCTTAAAGATCATCAAGTTAAAATCCCCCTGCCATGGGCAGGGACACCTCTCCCTAGAGNTTATGATGATGCTGTTGGGAATATTGAATCCCTGAAAAAAATTACAAAGAGAATTTTAAGACACTTCCACAATTTTGTATTTTGTGGGTTTTTTCTTTATACACTCAAGCTACAAAACAAAACCTTTTTTCTGCTTGTGATCACTAGGCATTGGGATTTCTTGTCAGCACCTGTGTACCAGGTTGGATAACTTGAAGCTTTCTGCTTCTGACGGAGGTAAATTTTATATAACCTAAAACACCCAACCCCAAATCCAAACTGTTTTGTCTCTACTCAAAATGCTAAACTTCATAGATTTCCCAAATCTTGTGTGCCTCCTCCAGAGTCTTGTTTAGTGCAACAGTTTCACATGTATCCATGCATTATGTCTGTAGATATAGTATCTCTGACGGATTACAGCACAGGTGCAGAAGAAAAATAATTGCTTGCCATTTACCCTAACAGAAACACAGGGAAAACCCATAAAGCTGATACGTTTTTGTTTTGAATGTACCAAAGTGGGTTGTCAAGGTGTCAAAATTGTCAGGTATAACTTCAGGGTGCCCAGGAGGGTATTGTTTTCTTTTGCTGCTGAAGGACTAGAGGCTAGTAAAATTCTGGGAATGATCTTTTCACCAGGGGGTACTTTTTAATACAAGAAAAATACTTCTGTTTTTGCCACTAAGAAAAGCATCACTGGGATTTAGCAACATAGGTGTTTTGTCTCTAAAAACTCTTCAAGCTCCCTGTCTGATTTCATTACAGTGGTATATCCATGCTCCAGCATAGATGTAACGTTAAAGCTCACATTTTTTACATACTGTAATGTGGTCCATGTTAACATTTGGTACAGCTGTGAAAAAAATCCCACCTTTCAAGCTATTGAAAATTGTCGATGCCTACATATATTGATGCCTCCCTGCTGAGTGGCATAGAGGGATGGAGAATAGTGGGGTGAGATTAGTTTATAACAGTTTGTCTCTGTTGCTCCTTCCTCTCAAAACTTTTCCTATCTCCAGCATTGGGTCCCTCCCACACGAGACAGACCTTCGAGAACTGCTCCACCACGGTTACAGTTGGAAGGGATCTTTAAGATCATCTAGTTCTAACCCACCTGCCATGGGCATGGACACCTTCCAATCGACTGTAAAGGGTGGATGAAGTTACCACTGAGCATCAGAAATATGGTGGATAGGTCTTACTGTTTATCTTGCATGATAGTTTCCCTCCAACAGCTGCTTTTGGATAAACATCTTTTATAATGTATTTAGAATGTATTCTATTGCTCCTGCAACTGGACTACAACTGTATATACCTCTATTACACATTGTGATTTCTTCTTCTTGTAGCAAGTTGTGTAATATTTCAGAGTAATATTTTACAGAACTAAGAATGAAGGGAAATGGGCAGTTTCTGAAGTTCTTTTTTAATGAAATGGACATTAAAAAGTTCACTTTCAAGAACTGTTTAATCATCGTTTTCTGCATCAAACATTTCTGCTGGTTTCTCACAATTCTCTTCATATCATTTGCCCTAGTTTGCAGATTCATTTTCTAACCATTAGTTTGTCCTGCTGTGATTGAAATATAACTCCATATCCTAATAATCTTTCTAACAATGTTGATTTCTGAAAGAAAATTTAATAAAGACATATAAAGTAATGAGGTTTATATGGTTAAATGTACTTCCTAAGGCAATTAGTCATTACTTTTATAATGAATCACATGCAAAATCTACCATACTAAAGACTTTTTCATAACTTCTGTTATGAGAGGTTTGCATGCAGGAATGAATTATACCAATGAACAAGATTTCAGTTCCCTAAGCTGTATAGATAATGGAAAAAAATAATGAATGACTGTGTCTGAAAATGTTAACTTTTTTAGATTTTGACTTTTAAGTGTAACCAACCCCCTACAGTATAATCTGGAAGCTAGTGTGAGATGCACAAACCCTTTTTACAATTCATGATCCATTATATGGCTCTGAATTAAAACTGGAACAATGACTAAGTGACAAATCACCTATAGGTAGCTAATAGGTGCTACACAGAGACATGGTCCTACTTTCTTGTGCTTTAATTGGAGAATCTGAAAGGCATTTTCAGGTCAGCATACAGTTAAGCAACTGGTTCTCCCTCATGAACGGAATGAAAAGGTACCATTTTGGGCTCCCAGGTAGCTCCAACTCTGCCTGTGCTCTTATGTCAGAGACTTTCTTCTCTGTTGTCCAGCTCAGCAAGGATTTTGGCTGATATTTTTTCTTTCCACAAAAAATAAGTTATATCTTGTTCTATGCATTTGAGACAGTTTAAGAATTAATCAAACTGAGGATTCAGCTACACATGAATCCATAATGAAAAAAATAAAAATGAAACAAGCACTATCCCCAACCCTAATAATATTTCCACAAGGTCCAGACACATGTTCAGCGATGTCCTTGTAGTCAGATTCTTTCTATTGACGCTTTGTGCATCAGGGTCAAACTTTTCAATTTTGTATTCGCTTTCTGAATTCTGACCTGGTTGTTTCATAGTAAATAGACAAGAAGTAGCATTTAGCATGGAGTTTAGAACAGAAGAAATAAAAAAAAAAATCATTCAGAAACCGGTAAGAAGAACTGTGTCATACAGACGATGACCAGTCCTGAAATAGGAAGAGAATTGTTTTGATTGTCCAAGAGAAAATCCAATTGTAACAGATGAACTCTGATAACACTGACTGGGACTATCATGCACACTGGAACAGCCAGTAGCTGAATTTCTCCTTTAACCCAGTTCCAAGCAATGAGTTGTACACTGCATTCTATATTGTAAGGGACTGCCTGTGGCTGAAAATATGTTTCAAAAGTGTGGAAAAGGACATGAACATCTTTGGAAGCTGGTTAGGTAGTGTTCTGATGAGTTGGACAGATGAGACGAAATGTTCTAGAGAACATTATCACTATGACACAAATTCTACGTATTATAGTTCAAAACCAGCACCTGTATCTGCAGTAACATCTCACATTGCTTGCGTCTGGAGAGACTATACTGCCATTTTGGAATATCTGCTATTGCTGACCTGCCTACACAGAAAGGTAAAACCAGCAAGATGTAGTAGTTAATTGCAGGTTCCAGGAGCTGATTATCTCTTAAAATAGGCAGTCATACTTAGTCTGACAAATAGATTCACATTTCAAAGAAGCAAAGCAAAAGTAACTAACTAGTAAAAATGCAGAGGCTGATGATACCACCTGTCTTGAATTAAACACCTTCTGAAACCGTTTGATCTGCATTGGCTCACCTTGCCTATTTTCTAACTGTCACTGCCAGAAGAGATGTTCTCACATATGTTTTGTGCAATAACTGCCAACCCTATATGGATAGTTCAAGTATTTGCTTAAATTGTCACTAGGTAACTATGTTTAGACAACTAAATTTGGTTCACAATCCCTTAAGAAAAAAAATAAAATTTTCAGATTTTAGATGTTTTTACATCTCCTGAACAACTTCAGAAAATCACTTCATGACTGCAGTTGACTTAATACATAAATAAGGGGTTATTTTCAAAATTACAACCTCAAGTAGATTTTATACAGAAAGACTTCCTAGAAGGTGGGTCACAGAAAAAATCAGTAGTGATTCAGCTGGGGAGAGTAAAAAACCTTTCTGATTAGGTCCTAATGCAAATTGATTAAATTTTAACGGAAGTAGATTAGGTTTGTTTTCTATTTTGTTATTTCATGTGTCTAACAACTGTTGTAACTGAGTAGTCTACTCTGGATTTTGTTCATTTTGCCTTAACTAGACATGAATGAATTCAAAGTAACTGGAGAACAGGAAGTCATTTCTAGTATAGTCGTAGGGCTTATGTAAAATGGACCCTAACGATATAAAATGAATGTCCTGGTTTGAGGTAAAACGGAACCAATTTTCTTTTCAGTAATTTTACTTTGCAGCTAAGCTTCTTCTAACTAACTGAACTATCTGAATTGATGGCCAAATTTTCAGTATTGGCTTCTAGGAGTGATAAGATCCAATCGTTTATAATTTACACCAAGGAATGGTATGTGGAGAGAGAAGTTCCTGCTTATACTTATTGCTATGGAAACCAAGGTCAGCTAACTTTGTTATATGTCTGGTTGGAGGGTCAGAAGTGAAAAAGCACAGAGGGGTTGCACCTGGGGGGAGGAGCGAACAGGACAGGTGACCCAAAACTGACCAATGGGGTATTCCATCCCATTTGCATCATGCTCAGTATAAAAGCTAAGGAATCAAAGGAACCAAGTTGGCTCTTCTTCAATGGCTTGGCCAAGGAGGAGTCTGATCCTGATCTGTGTGTTCCTGAATCCTAAACTGGAATCCAATTTCTTTCTGTCCATCACTGAGTCCAGTCTGGGACTTTCCCAGTGCCTACCAGTGATGTGATTGTCATCCTAGGAGCCTGATACTGGTTTAGTATATATTTTATATATTTAATTATTATATTTGTATATCATTATATTTTATTATATTATTAATATTTTATTAAATTAGTTTATTTTAAACTCATAAATCTCTTTCTCTTCCTTTCACTCTCAAGGTCTAGGTGGGGGAGAGTATCTGTCCTCTGTTTCAGTGGCCAGTCTGGCCTAAACCACAATAATGAATCATTATCTCTCTAGATTTCCTAAAATAACCAAATAAAACCAGAGTAATTTACGATAAAATACCTTGGGTGATGAACATCTGCCATAACATGCACCAAGAGTGGAAGAGGTGTTTACCAGTACTGATGATGTGACAGAGTGCTTCCCTGCAGGCACCAACCTCATATTTATCTCCTGTAACCCTGCCCAAGAGATAACCACCTTTGGTGGTCATAATGTGGGCATCCAACTTAATGTGGTTTCAGGGAGAGAAATAACAACATAATAGCCAAGGGCTCATTTAAGTAATGCTGTACTGTGGTCGATATGCAAATAGGACTATAGGTCAATCATTTTATCCTCATAAATAATGAACAGCCACTTTGAGCTCTCCTACACGGCAGTAGGCTGCATGTCAGGTTCTCCCCTTGATTAGGTATGTCTCTCAAGATTACTTCTCAAGATTAAGAGATTCCCTGATGCAATAGATCCTCAGTATGTGACCAATAGCAATCTAAACTTTGAAATCTTTGCTAAGTGATATAAAGGATTAATTACTCATATATAATCCTTCAGACATAAACTTTTGATCAAGTCTGGGATGAGGATTGGATCCAGCTGCACTCTCACAGCGATTTTTTTTTCCACTTATATTTAAACAAAATTTTCTGTATTTCAGTTTGAAGCCATCTTCCTAGTGCCAGCTTTCAGCTTTTGCCATCGTAGGAATTTGCACTTGCCACCCTGACAAGCACAGGCTCTGCCTGCCTCTGCCTGCCTCTCTGGAAAGGTTGGAGGTTTGGGTGCTTGAAGCTGTTCTTAAAGTCTCTCAGAGAAGCGCCATTCCATTGCTTTCTTTTCATCCCTGACACTGCTCATTCTGCTGACCTCTTCCTGCAGCTTTCTCTTGGTGGCACAGCTTTTTGACAACTACACAGCTGCTACAAACTGTAAGACTGCCTGGCCTAATCTCAATGAGGTGTCCCAGGCACTCCCTGCAGGTTGAGATCTGTAGGTCTGAATCCTCCTTCTGAAGATTAGTCTTGGTCAAGCTTCAGATGTCACAGGGACAGTAGCTCTAACAGCAGCTGGGAACCATGCCGTTACCGGTCGTGTGTCACTACCATAGCTGGGGATGTGTATGCTAGTTGGTGCAGAGATGCTGGCTCCTTATTTTTTCCTTTCTGCACAAACTGCTGCATATGTTAGATGCATCTGTTAGCTGCACATATATTGCTTTTCTGAATGAATCACAGAATGATACAAGGTTGGAAAGGACCTCTGGAAATCACTGAGTCCAACCCTCCTGCCAAAGGAGGTCCTGCAAGAGCAGGTTGCACAGGAACTTGTCCAGGCGGGAATCATAACAAGACTACAGCCCTCACCCAAAAATGACGGTCCCTGAAAGTAATTATTTCAAAATTAAACACTTGAGCCCAGTCTATCATTCAAAGTCACTGGCTTAAGTGCCTGTCTTAACTTCTGAAGCAGCCTGTAGAAAGTGTTAAGAGATTCCAAAGGGTAGAACCAGATCTAAAACTGCATCTCACAGGTAGCTAGTGACATGCCAGGCATAGTGTTTCGGAGGATATTTTTTCTTCCTTTCATGATTTCCTGATAGTCTTCTCAACATAGTTCTCCCCTGAAATGCAAAAGTTGGCACATGGTCTCTTTTCATACAATTCTAAATAAAGTAAAGGAACAGAGATAATGGCTACTAGAAATTGCCAACCTCATTCAGAGAATCAGAGATACAAGTTCAGTTTCACCCTTACCTGAAAAGATGGTATTCTGTTCAGGCCAAAGGTATTTTTCCTCAAGTGTTTGTGTTTCCATTTTTGTGTCAACTGAGTGTTTAGTGAAAGATGCATATACTCATGCTACTAGGCAACATAATTTCAGGGAACATCTTATCCAACTGAAAAAAAAAGCTATGTCCAGCTCTGGAGTCCTCAACATGAAAAGGACATGGACTTGTTGGAACTGGTCCAGCAGAGGGCCACTAAAAGGATCAGAGGTATAGAGTTCCTCTCCTATTAAGACAGACTTAGAGAGCTGGGGCTGTTCAACTTGGAGAAGAGAAGGCTCTGGGGAGCCCTAGCAGCCTTCCAGTATCTGAAGAGAGTCTACAGGAGAGCTGGAGAGGGACTCTTTGTCAGGAAATCTAGTGACAGGACGAGGAGTAATGGTTTTAAATTGGAATAGGGGAGATTTAGATTAGATATTAGGAAGAAATTCTTTCCTGTGAGGGTAGTGAGACACTGGAACAGGTTTCCCAGAGAAGTTGTGGATGTCCCATCCCTGGGAGTGTTCAAGGCCAGGCTGGATGGGGTTTTGAGCAACGTGGTCTAGTGGGGGTGTCCCTGTCCATGTCAGGGGGGTGGGCAATCGATGATCTTTAAGGTCCCTTCCAACTCTAACCATTCTACAATCCTATGAAATAGGCAACTGAATAAATTTACTTTTTATCTCTAGGAAGTTTGCATTCTTGGATTTGTAGTGATAACATTTCATCAGAAGTTACAAAGGAAACCACCAACATATTATCTCATTACACTTAGGAATGTTTTGTAATATATTGGTTAGACTCCTGTGAATGGTGTGGATTTCATTTTCCCGTGGGTCACCAAAAAATGGGTACCCTGCACAATTTGCCTGGCAAATAATCTCATTACTATAATACTAGAAAAAAATATATTTTTATTAAAAATTCTGGGAGGAAATTAGTCAAGATATATGCAAGCAGCTAAGTGAAATTCACAAAACTGTTTTATCTTTAGTTTGTAGTAACTTTCAGTATGTTTCTGCGTATGTGTAGATACTGAGTGAATTTTCAGCACTTGAATGGAGCTACCAACCTATTTTTTTCTGCAGTGATTGGTGTTAGTGTCAAATAACCTTTCTGATTCACTTTATTGTGCTAAGAATATTACACCTTTCCTATTTCAAATCATAAGTTACAAAGTTGGAGCATTATATTTCACGCCTCATGGACAGACAAATTGATTTTAAAACAATACAGTAAATTCTATAAATGCAATTTGTGATACAACCACAAAGGTTTCTATGAGATTAACTATGAGATTACCATTTCTAGTTTCTATTGAAGCTGTGGCCTTGCTGAAGCTAATAACTCTGTAAGGACATTGGTACTGCAATTTACATTTCTTTTGTGACAATAGCACACCCATCCAGTTAGCAATCCACAATCCATAGAAATTAGGATTTAGTTATTTTTTGATTTTGTTCTCAATTTCTCTTTTATATCCTACTTCCATATTGGTGGAAAACATTTCAAAGGAAAAAAAGTATTTGCAGTCCCCAAAGTGGATAATTAGGGATCTAGATGAATCCTCTTTCCTTCCTTGCTAGGGTGGAGTGAAGAATTGTATAGTGAAATTAAGTAATTTAAAGAGCGTGGGACAGTTTGACACATCAGAAATGGATGGTAAAACACATAATGGGTGAAAAGATAGGCTTAGCAGGCCTAGTAGTAACCAACAGACATCTAGACCATGGCTCTTAACAGGAATTTCTCCTCAGCTCCACCCTTCCCCAGCTGTTGATGCTGAATTTGATGCCACAGACAGGTGCCTCTTTCTGCTCAGAATAGACTCTTCAAGGCAAACATCCAGAATCATTTCATTAGTTTATAAGGATTTGACTTTCTTTCATATATAAAGGATATATCTCAAATAGAAAGACGATGTGGTTAAAGCTGTCACAGAGAAAGTAAAGGATCTAAATTGTGGCTGCTCAGACTAAGGGATTCAAGATGGAATGGTCTGCATACATCCTAGATACCAATCTCTGGAACAAAATACTTACCACACTCATTTCGTATTGGTGTTCACACCATTATAATCAGAGAAAACAAGCAAGAGAAAACTTAATCCTACCTCCTAGTGTCTGGAATAGTCTAATGGGAATCCATTAATCTATTTTAAGTGGTTTTTAATTAAACTGAGAAATTAAATCCATGCAAGGATTGAAATATAGCGTTCTTCTTTTCCGTACAAGAATACCATTCAGCAGTTTGTTCATTTCCTGGAACAGACTGAAGATAAGCTTTGCTGATTTTCAGCTTCTTGAAGTGGGACAGTGCCAGACACTGGCAAGGTTTTTATTGTACTTTCTCATTCTGATAAAATACCTTGTCAACAGGTCTCAGAACCAAACACAGAAGTACACATTTACGTAAAATGAGTGAGAAGAGGACACAGCCTCTAGTGCTGCATGTTATACTCCTAATATGAAAAATATATATATATTTAGTCTCACTGCAGTAAGATTCCACCTGGTAAGAACAATGGAGAAATTATTTTTCAAATCACCTTTTTATTAATACATATCACTCTATAGACCTGGAATTTGGGGGGTTTTCTTTTCCTGTTTGATTTGTTTTCTTTAAGCTTATTATTATATTTAGCAAATCTTTAATTTAGAGACTAAGAGTACGTGAATCTTCTCTAACATTTTGATTTGTAGATAATTTTTAAAATCACATTCCAGCAGAAGGTTGAGACCAACTCAAGGTTTCATTGCAAGAGAGCATACTTTTTCAAGAAGAGAAGAATGAAGGTGTTTTTCTACATTTTTCTGTTGGTTGGGGTTTTTTTTTGGGTTTGCTGTTTTTTTGTTTGTGGTTTGTTTGTTTGTTTTTTTGTTTATTTGTTGTTTTTTGTTTTTTTTTTTTTTATTTTATTTGTTTGGGTTTTTTTAATTACCCATGACAGGGAAGGAATCCCTGAAAGAAAATAAAAAATCAGCACTATGAGTATGGCAAGTGTGGTAACCTCTCAGTTGGTTAGTATTATGTTGTAAGCCGAAGTTTTTGAGAGCAGTATTTGCTCAGAAAAGTTCTACAGAAGTCTATCAAAATGTCACAGCTTTGTACTTTATTAGAAAAGTGCCCTGTTCATTTTTGGCAATACAAATTTGTGAAAGGCATTTACCCTTTACCTGAATTATAAAAATACCCTTATCGCATTTACCACATTGTGGAGTTAGAACATCTAGTTTTTATTAAATTTTTCAGTCAGCTTTAGTACTAGATAACATTTAAAGATGAAATAATATTTTTTATTTTTTATTTTTTTTATAATACATGTACTGGATGTCTAGAATGACTTGAAATATTTTAAAAGTCACATAAATGTAATTACTTTAAAATAAAACTAATGAGATATTAGTGTTATGTATATGTGTGTGTGTGTGTGTGTGTGTGTGTGTGTATCAATCAATATTTTCTCTACCTGCTTAGGTTAGCTTCCTTATGCTTCTCCACTGGCATACTGTAGGATAATTTCAGAACTTAACCAACTTCTGTTTTACCAGGTAAAACTTTTTGGTTGCCTGTCCTTCTCCCTTGGAAAGAACAAAGTTAAGAGTTCTGAAGATAGAACTTGTACTCCCTTGCTTTCTGCCTAAGCAGAAAAATCTTTAAAAAATCCCTTGTGCTGTATTTATAGAGTTATCACGTAATCAACAAGTTATGAAGCTGTTTTCTTTAATGTTTTACTGCTTTACTTCTTTTATTATGAGATTCTAAAAACCTAGCGATAATATTCTGTAAATAATACATCTTCAAAAACATTCACTTAATAATTACTTTAATGGGTTCATAAAATTAATACTTATAGAAGCTTAAATAAAGATAAGTAAGAATGTTAAGGATTCTGATTGTACAAAGAAAATATATTTTTAGTAACATTTGTTACATGCACAGTGTAAATATGTGGAAACTTTTCCAGATTCTGTCACAAAAAATATTGCTTATTGAAGTGAGTAGAAAAGTTTTAAAAAGTGAGGCCCAAAAAGGTTATGATACAGGGGAGGTTTAGGGCAAGTTGAATCAAAAGCTATCTGAAAACAAGTAACTAATGGAAAAGTAGCCTTTATTTAGTAATGCCTCTTTTGTTTTCTGGGTGGAAAGACTGGTTGCTCTTCCCTTGAGAGTAGAGTAAGTGCACACAAGGACACACTTGGAGCACTACACATCAAGGTAAGTATCTCTAGCACTTATTTGTTATGAAACTGCACAAATTCTCATTTTCAACCAAGATTTCTTCTGGATGCTCTTCCATGCATATAGTATTCTGATCACTGAAGGAGTCAGTAACTATGACTGGTGTATCAGCTTGGTATCTGCATGAGTTAAGGCATCTCAGCAAGATGCCTTTTCTGGCACCTGAGGCTGAGTGAGGGAATCTCTTAATTGCTGACAGCAGCCAGAGGGAAAAAAAAGTAAAGCAGCTGGATGTTGCAGTTGAAACTGCTACTTTCCTACATCTAATGTTCTAATGGGGAAGGAAGACAGCATATTTTGACAACTGGAAAGAGGATGACTAGAATTTTTTTTCCTGGACTACTGAACAATATATATTTGTATCATTAGAGTTACAGTTGGATTTCCATGTGATAAAATAACATAGCAGTAGAATGCAGCAGTGTACCTGCAGGTCAGGAGGGTCTTTGTTGTTGTTGTTGTTTATTTGTTTATTTCAAGAAGAGTTCAACACATAAGAGAACCCGTTCTTTTAGTTATAGCTAGCCAGTTCTAGTGCTGCAGGAATTTAAAGGTGAGTTTTAACAAGACCGTAGAACAAAAAAATAACTGCAAAGATGCGAAGTGCAGTTTCAGGGTTTATAAAAGCTATTCCCTTTGAACAACATGACATTGGGTTCACCATTAATGCTCTTAAACATGGAACAAAAATATTGTAGTTAGATTAGTGATTCAGCCTTAAATTTCTTTCTACACAGCTTGACTATGTAGATCTCTGTGGACAGTTTTATACTGGTAAGGTAATACTCTTTGTACTTGGCTAAGGCTACATAAGAGAACTAGCTGAGGCAGACTCAAATAAAACCATGAAATGAAGGGTCCAGCACTTCATGTCTCTACCAGGCTGTCTTATTTTGCTATTCATGCTTTGTTATGTAAGATCGTTTATATGAATAACTGCTTATCATTACACTTTTGATTACAATCACAGACCACCATTGTCATTTAGACTGAATGCTGCTGTACCCCAAAATATTTCAGTACTCAGAAACTGTGGTAAACAAAAGCCTAATAACCAGAACTGTTATTTACCCTTCACTGAGTGTTAGTGAAGCCAAATGAGGCCAAAAGAGCTTTTTCCTGAGAAAGAAATTAGTAAGAACCGGTGGGAAAAGATTTAACTGAGAACTCATCTTTACAATTCAAGTGAGAAAGGCCTGGAGGATCAGGCTCTATATCAACTTTAGATTTAGTCTAATCACTGTGACAATTGAAAAAAGATTTTATCCTATTTCTCATAACTGTGGCTAAGCACTAGAAATACATATCCAAGTATGATTTCCCTAAAGGTAACTACCTAAGACAACTGTATAATTTATTTCATTTCCCTTTCAAAAAAATATTAGCTGGCAGTGATCTTTTGATCACTATTGAAGACCTTTCCTTGCAGGACACAACAGGTGAACACAAACTGCTGCAGGGTTGCTCAATCATCAAACCTATTCTGCTTGACCTTGTAAAACAAGATCTATTACCAACAGAAGAGTGGTAGATGGATTTCAGTGGAAAATGAGATGAGAATGACAGTTCTGTTATGTGCTGAAACTCAAATATTGAATTAGCCTCTAGATAGAATACTTTCTCTTTTTAAGCTGACTGTACAAATTTCCTAAATGTTAAGAAAAGAAGTGAGACATCTTTAATTTATCAGCGGTCTGTTAACTGGGCCCTTTTCACTTCTGATATTCATTACAGTTTTGCTCTGTATCTGATCCATATATTTTATTTGGCCATAACTTCTTCCCTTATGAGTCATAGTGCTTATTTTACAAAATTAACTTTACATTAATCAAATAATTAGATGTACAACTCTTTCTGTTGAAAGCCTTTTAGTTCAATTATTCATGCTTAATTGGTTGCTATACATCAGTACAAAATTATCATTGACAAAATGCAAAGAAATGGATCTCTTGACATCAAGAGATAACTAGAAATAAAATAACCCTAACTGTTTAAATCATTAGCTCTAGAACTTTATCACTCTTTCATTATTGCTTTTCAAGCTCTGTAGATAACATCCAGTCTGTCCAATTCCATTACCTACAATGCACTTAGTTTTTTATCCTTCCAGTGAAAGACCTGCACAAAGAAAATGCTTCATTTAAGTGGATGGGTGCCACATCATGTGCCAGACAAGGTTTACAATGCTGTTACTCAACACTTTCACTGATCACTACTTTTAAAATAGCAATTGTGAAACCAGATGGAAAAACCCCCCAAATTTATTTTTACTTAGTACTTTCTGACCATCTCCCATTTGTGTAACTAGATCCTGAGAGGAAAGAGTGTCACAGAAGTATATAGATAATCAAACTATGAGATAGGATGCTATGGTGAATCCTGACATGCGGCATCTCTGGAAAATAACAACATGAGCAATAACAGGCTGCTACAAATAATGAGGTAGAAGTAGTATATACACAGAGGGCTAGCTCTGACCCAGAGCACCATTAACAAGACAGCAACATATGACACAGCAGGAAATTGCAGACAAAACCAGAAAGTAGTAGCTTAGCAGAATTGCTGAACAAGGTAGAAATCACTAGCACAATCAAATCATAAACACCAAATAAGGTTATAAAGTCTGCTAAACCACGGACAGTAAGAAAAGGGTAAACAGAAATGAACTGTTTATTTATAAAAGGGAATTGGGGGTGGTAAAAGAGAAGGACTTGAGACTGGGAAAGGGAAATGTAAAGTGAAGTAAATCAACGACTGGAGCTGTTCATGATACTGGTGGAGCAGCTCTGTGCCTTCTTGTCAGACTGGAGCTGCAAAATAAATTTATTTTGTCTTTTTTCTTTCCACCAAAAGTTATATATCGTTTCCCTATTCAGTCAAGGAAGAGCTGGGCTGGGTGCTCTTCCTAAGAATGTGAGAGGTCATCTACAGGAGGTCATCTAAACATCCTGAGTGCCAAGAACAGGAGGCTTAAATTATTTGAATTTCAAGAATGATAGGTAAAATTTCTCACAGAACACAATGCAAATTTATCCCATCTTTGTTTAAAAACAAAATCAAGCAACATAGTTCTGCTGAAGAGCTACAAAACAGCTTAAAAATTCCTGCAAACAATGGATCAGCACCCATTCATTAGTTCATTCTACCTGCTAAGAGGATTTTGCCAGACATTCCAGCACTTCACACTAGGCAAATATTAGCTCAGGTGTAATTAGGTGTTTGTAGAGTGCCCCAATATGATTACAGCAGATATATGACAGATCACAACATCTAAGTTACTGTGGCCAAACAAAGAGTTGGCAGATAATTCCTATGACTCCATGTACCTCTCTGACTCATGATGGTGTTTTTTCTGAGCAACCAAGTATTATACAGAGATTCAGAAAATGTATACAAGTTACAAGTTTCTTATGGATAACTCAACATCTAGAGCAGAGTTTTACTAAACCAGAGAATAAAATTACTCTATTTTTGTTTGTTTGTTTGTTTCATAAACATATACAGAAAACTGAATAGTTTTTTTTTTGATATTTGACTATATTGCATACATAGTGTCTGACATTAAGGACCTCTCTCCAATTGTTTGGCAGTAAGAGTCTATGGATGCAACCTCTTGCCTTCACAGGGAAAAATTCCCAGAGGGATTTGGCTGCCTGCACCTACGGATACAGTACAGCTTTGCAACCATGGGTCTAACTGCTGGGAAAGAGTGGTGTGAAAGAACGTGAAATAAGTCTCACCAAAGGTCTATTCCTATGCACACAGGAGCTGCATCTAAACTCTAAATCTTAGCCTTGGTCTCTGCCTGACCTGCACTGGAAGTACTTCTGTACCTGGGGATCGTTGATCCTCACCATGATCTGCCAACCCAGATTGTTTTCCCAGCTTGACTTTAGATCTACCTCATCACTTCATACTACTTTGGTGTTCTGAAACCCTGACTGAATCTGGTTATTCTTCCACCAGGACATGCAAAATCTTCTGAAGCTATGTAGCCCAGTCCTGCCAAGGTGGTAGGCAATGAATCCAGTAAGCAACAAGTACAGAAGACCCTTTGCAACTTAATTCAGTTATAATTAGCATAGGAAAATTTTAAATACTTGCAAAATAGAAAATTGTGGCCTCAAGAGACCATTAGAATATTCTCTGACTCCGAAACAGTAGCAACTACACTATTCATTAATTGTTCAAATTTTACTGAGTTGGAATTTGTTCTATTTCAGACCTAAAGAAGTATTATCAGTTTGAAGGCTTGGCTATTTTCGCAGCTGAATGACAGAAATTGCTTCTCCCTGCAAATAATCTCACTTGAGTAATTGCTAGCAGATATGCATTCTGTTTGCAAATTTCTCATGTATGGATAATCTGTGACTTCTCTAAGCAACATCCACAGCCTTAATTATTCTTGTCATTGTAAGTTTTGCTTAATGTCTAATTACAGTTCATAACTGACATGCAAAACAATATAATCTACATAATGTTCAACTGTGTATCTTTCATGCTGCCTGACAACAGCTCTGTCCTAGCAAGACTAATGGAGAAGAATCACTGGAGTATATTAGTGTGACAGTCATTCTTCCTTCTACTGTTAGGCAAATCAAAGTAAATAAGTAATATCACAGCCTATAAAACTAACTTATGAACCACTTCCTTATGGGGTGTCTGTGGTCTAGATACCATAGACATCAATAAAAGTCTTGAATGTTTTTTATGTATTTTACTCAGCAATTCAAACTTATGAATCATGGACCTTATAATGAGAAATCTACTCATGTATGGGACAAAGTAATGGTAGATTGATCCAATGAAGTTTTTGAAACTACATTCACCACCACTAGTTTACTGAAGGTGTGTATTGTACAAAGGAAGATTATTTTACAGCATGAAGAGTATTTATTCATAGTAGACTTATCTTGCTACCACGAACTGTGGGAAATTACTATCTTCAGGACATAAGAATTGATTTTTCTGAAATTTTGAAGGCATTGCTCACAGATATAAATTGTCCTTACTACAGCTACCTTAGAATGGTCCTGGATCAAAAGCAACAACAGGAACGTTTTGACCAAAACGAAATATGCAGTTTTAAAAAATTATTGCTAATAAAATATGTCAAAATATCATTCTTTTCCCTGTTTTTGTATACATTATGGAAACATGAAGCAGAATCAAAACTCAGATATTCTTCTTTTAATATAAAAAAAAAAAAAAATGTAAAAAACCTGTTTTCTGTTCTCTATCAACCTGATCTAATTACTCATCACTTCAAAGATTTTTCAGGATCTCCCAAGAAAAATAAAATATGCAGTTCTACAAGACAATACAACAGTCAGTAATCATAGTCGGGAGGTTTTTTCTCCTTTTTAGCTGATGAAACTCATACAAGCCAATACACATTTTTGCAGACAAATTAAAATGTGAAGAAGTTGTTGTCATATAAAACTAGAATTGTTTGGTTTTATTGTCATTGTCATTAGTGAAAGTTACATTAAACCCTATACTAAAGGAATTTACATTTTTTTACTTCTTCTATTTAAAAATGCAGTAGACAAGTACAACCATTGATTGAAATTCTGAATTTTTAGCTACTCAGTAAATAATATTTTTTTAATTGAAATATTTAATTAATAATATTTTAAGGACTGAGTCATATTGATATCAAAAGAGCACACCTTAAAATACATTTATGCAAAGATAAATACTGTTATCCCATTTTACATCAATAGAAACTAGGATTTAAAAAGTGATGCCAGTTACATGAAGCTGCCCACAACATTCTCTGTTTCTTTGGCTCATTCTCTCCTAAACTCTCCCAGCTGTCTCTCTGTGTGAAGTATTGGTCGGAGATCTACACAGAAACTAACAGCAGGACAAGTGAACCTCGAACTTTAAACTCTACCGCTGGCCACACAACTTCCAGCACACACAGCGCCCTATTCTGTGGAGCATAACTGTCTTTGTCTTCTGTTAACACCTTCAGAAAAGAACATATCAGAGAACAGAAAAAAACTACTGAACTATCTACAATAAGTAACAGCAGAAAGACAAAACCACACTGTTTACTCCTCCAGGTTTTTTTCTAGTACAATTCCCATACCTATATAGCTTTCTGCTTTTTTGCTGTCCCAACTGCACTCCTAATTTTAATCAATTAAGACCTATCAGGTCACAGTGTTAATTTTAAAGTATATCTTCATCCCGCCCCCCCCCCTTAATCTTGTTTTGAAGTTTTCCTATGGCATGTAACTTTTAATCTTATATGTCATGCTCAAGTCCTACATTATGTTCTTTTTTTTTGTGTTTGCAAGTAGTTCTCAAGCTGTCTTCTCATCCTGTGTTCACAGAAGTATCCAAGAGCCTACCTGTTCCTATATTTTGCCCAAAGGTCTGCATGTCTCTAATTTTCCTTAGCAGTATTATTATTATTTCCACATATCTTCCCTGTTGGGACACTATATGTTTTCCATTTGAAGTATGAAGAAATCATGTTGGCAATCCTACATAAACCTAGGATTTTGGATTGAATTCCCCCTGAAATATCCCCTCCTACAAACTTCACTATTTGATTGGTTCAGACCCTTCAGTGACAATATAGAATATAGGCTGTTGACATGTTTCATTCCCATACATTAAGTTATTGCACCTTGTGAAAGGGGGATTACATGAAAAGAGTCCTTTCCAAACACGTTTTTATTTCATTTCTACCGAACATGTGATTCCTAGAACTAGATTTAAATGTCATGTATTTACAAGAAAACTGACCAAACTCAAATGACAACGTGGAAAACAGATGAGAAATCCAGAAATCTTAAAAAGTCGAAAGAGTGAGGAAAATAAATTAAATGTGAACAGTGATTTAGTCTGTGTGCTCACTTGCCAGTCTGAGAAAATATTTATTCTAATATCTTTTACTATCTATAAAGAAAGGAAATTGTCATGACAGAATCATGTGTCTACCAAAATATGTGGACTTTCATTTACACTGTAGATACAGCTAAAGAGTTTGTGTCGCACTGAGTATTGCAGAACAGCAGATTAGAGAATAGCATATTATCATGTCTGGCACTTTCTGAGGTAGTAACAGACAAGTCATCAGTATTGGTTCTTTTCCAAGCAAAAAAAATTACTTCTTTATGTATTTGCACTATAAGATGTAGTCTGGTTCAAGGAACATGTTTATTCTTTTTGAGGTTTCTATAAGATGGAACCTGCCAAGTAACCTTTGGACCAAAACTGTGCTGTTCGCAGTTTTTTACACAAAAAAGAGAAACAAAAGCACAGTTAAAATGGAAAGTCTCACTTGAAGAATAAGTAAGAGATGCCTAAAACTCACAGTCAGAGTTGTACGTAAGAGTCTCAAATTGTATTTGCTTAAAGACTATTGTGTGCCCTAAGTTTAACAAAATATTTTGTCTGAAAACTTTGTCTAAAGATGTGTTCCCTACTTCAGCCAATAAATGAGCCTAGCACACATCCATAAATGAATGCACTAGTGCTCAATAACACTTTGAGGAAGAAGGAAAAGGTGCAAAACCAAAGCTTGGAACTTCCACACCTGATTTCAAAAGGTAGAAATATTAATAAGGTGAGATATACATTCCCAAGAAAGGAAGAAGTCAAAAGAAAAAAAAACAACAAACCAACAACAACAAAACAAAAAAAAACCAAAGGAAAAACATACGCTTCCAAGAGCTGATAAAAAGATCCTTATGTTAAGTAATCTTGCCTAGAGATATTAATAATTACATTCTGATGCTATCAAAGACCTCATCTCTATCTACGGTTCACACTTTTCTGGAGAGACTTAACACCACACAAATACTATTTTCCAAACATGGCAAAATGAAAAATTAAGAAAAAAAAAAAA
>VXBW01008241.1:209578-280272 GCA_013400375.1 Thinocorus orbignyianus
AAAAAAAAAAAAAGCAGAGATTAGCTGAAAAAGTAAAGTGTTCTGGTTTAGGAATGGTGAAAAAGTACATGTTTTCTTCCAATTCTTTAGAAACTTTTTATTGAAGATATTTATTGGTAAGTACATGGTCTTGAGTGAAAAAAAAAAAAAAAACAACAAAAAAAAACCAAAAAAACANCAAAAAAACAAACCAACATACACAACAGTGTTTAACTAGTTAGGCTTTTGCTTTCCAAACCTGATCCCTGGATGCTCAGACAATTTTTCTGCGTTCCTCCTCTCCTTGATTCCACCCTCTGTAGGCTTCTTTTTTCTGTTTGAGTTTCTCAGGAACTCCTTATTTACCCATGCAGGCCTGTTGGCATTTTTGCCCAGCTTCCTCTTTGTTGGGATACATCTCTCCCAATCTTGGAGGAAGTAAGCCTTGAATATTAACCTGCTTTCTTGAGGCCCTCTTCCCTCCAGGGCTTTATGCCACAGTACTCTACCAAGCAGCTCCCTGAAGGGGACAAAGTCTGCTCTTTTAAGTCCAAGGTAGTGAGTTTGGTGTGTGTTCTCCTCACTGCTCCAAGGATCTTAAACTCCACCATCGCATGATCATTTCAATCAAGGCTGCTCTTGAGCTTGACGTTCTCCACCAGCCCGTTCTTTTTGGTGAGACCAAGGTCCAGCACAGTAGCCCTCATTGACTCCTCTATCACTTGGAGAGGGAAGGCATTATCAATGCATTCCAGTAACCTACTGGATTGCTTGTGCCCATCTGCGTTGTCCCTTTAACAGATATGGGGGTGGCTGAAGTCCCCCAGGACCAGCGCTTTTGAATGTGAGACTGCTCCTATCTGTCTACAGAGGTCCTCACCTGCTTGGTCTTGCTAGTCATGTGGCCTATAGCAGACCCCCACTGCAAAATCCCCTGCCCCTGCCCCTGCCCTCCCTTTATTTCTGACCCATAAGCTATCAGTCAGCTCCTCATCCACCCCCAACTGAAGTTCCATGCACTCCAGCTGGTCATTGACATAGAGGGCAACACCCTCTTCTTGTCTCTCCTGACTGTCCTTGTACTACGTTTAGTTGTCTCTTGGTGATATCGCTGATACAAGCCCCCAGTAAGCAGCACACCTCTTTAGAGAGTGCATCAGGTTGGTAAAGAGGTACCTCTGTACCTTTCAGAAGAGATTCTCCTACTACTGTTACCCACTGACTTTTCTTAGTTGCACTGGTCGTTATATGGGGAGCAGATCTGGCTGCTTAACATAGCTCCAGTTCCTGATACAGCAGGTCTTTCCCATTCATTCTGCAGAGCAGCACGGGAGTTCTGCAAGAATCTCAGGCTCTGGAGGAAGTCTCTTCCTCCTGCCAGCCCTTGCCATTGCAAGCTTCCATTCTTCTGTATTATTGGGCCTCCTCCCTTCTAGAGTGTGCCAGTGAGGGAGTTTCTGGTTATTTGGTCATGGACTGGGGGTTGACTGCAAACTGCACTTGGAACCAGTTATCTATCTTGTCAGCATCCCTGATGTTATGCAGCCTCCTCACTGCCTCCTACAGCTCAGTCCTCTGCTGCAGGACATCCTCCACTGGAACACAACTTTTGCAGGCATGTCTGCCACTTACTCCTACTTTGAGAGGAAGGTCCAGGCACTCAGTGCAATATGAGGTCTGTTCTACAGCCTCTCCCTTCAGCAGCTGCATCTGGGTGAAGGTATTGGTCACTGCTGGGGAAGATGGTGCGGACCCCTCAACCAGAGCTGCAGCCCTTGGTCTCAAATGAGTGCCCTCAATCCTGCCTTGCGGGTCAGGTAGGGTGAGTGCCTTTGACCCGGTCACAGAACAGTGCCTGGTTACTGGGTTATGTGCACTTCAAGTCTCTCTTCAGGCCAGTGGAATGCCCTTCTTTATAAGATGGGCCCCTCCGTGCATCAGCTGTCACATAAACTGCTGTGCAATTCTTTGGCTGACAGGCCATGCCCTTTTTGCCTGCTCTGGTCACAGCATTTCTGGTCACTCATACCCCCCAGGCTGCTTTTCATAGGCATGTGGGGCAACATGGTTGCTCTGGCAATGCCCAGGCCTCACCAGCCTCTTCCATGAGAGCTGGTGGGTCTCTCTGCTGACTCAGTGTCTCCTCACACGAGTAAATGCCCCTGTGCACTGAGATCTACCTCTCTGCCTTGGGTTGGTCCAGGTTTAGAGCAGCTCCCCTCAGCAACTGACCAATTTATAGAATGTTAATTCATATCTTGTATTTTACCATGAAAAAAAAAAAACAAGCCAAAACAAAACCAATTAAACCAAAAAAACATTACTAGCTGATTTATGATTAACATAAGCTTTCCTAATTGTGATGTTCCCTGTGAGGGCAACATCTGTGGCAATATGTAAAATGACTCCAAAATCAAGTGGCCAGGCTTGACATAAGTATCTATTAAAATAATACAGCATATGAAAAAGAGTGACTTTGTCCCAAGTGAATGTTAGTTGACATTCACCCTATCATGGGTCACATTCTGTAATGCTTCTCTAGGATGTTGCACTTGCCATGCTCTCACTTCACCTACCTCACTCATGGATGGTTCACAGGCACAAAGACATATTCTATGTCGTACACAAAGATAAGCTCAGAGCATGTTTTTTGTCACCACCCTTCCACTGACATCTCACACCTATGCCTGTTGTCACCACTACAACTTTTGGTTATTTCTGTCTCCTCTGCTGTCAGCACAACATTGTATTTACACATTTATTTTATTACACATACATTGTATTTAAATTTTATTATAGAATAAACTGTATGTTAAGAACACTGACAAGGCAGATAAGCTAAGAAAAAAACCTCAAAAAACCACACAAACAAACCCAAAACTATTATATCAACCAGTCATTCAATCAATCAGCCTGGGAAGTATTGAATAACTCAATGAGCATTTCCCAAACGACTGATTTCTGAGCTCCAGTGGGTCTCTGACTATCACCAAGATGCAGTTTTTGGTTGTGCTAGTGTGGTACTAGGCAGAAACTGCTGGAGCCCAAACAGGAGAGGCAGGGCTGGTTCCTCCTTCTAGTTTAGTTGAATGCGAGCTGGTTTCTATTTCTCTTCCCCAGGTCCTGCTTGCAGTGAGGCAGATCACAAATCTGCCATCGCTACATGCTTTCTTTACAAACATGGCCAACCACCAGCAGGGTGCGAAACACAAGCAGGAGAGTTGAGCCTTTATGAGGAACATAGACAGGCAGGGTGCTCATGTGCACACTAGCAACAAAAATGGCCTGATCCTATTCTTACCACCCATTCAGTCTCCATTCAGCTTGCTAGCAGATCAAACTCACATGTGCACACACACATACAAGTCTCTCTCCCGGCTGATTCAGTCTTATTGTCTCCCCAGTAGCTGACCCTCTGCTTATGCTATTTGCCAGTAAGTTCACTAAAACTTAAACTTCACTACCCTTTCACACAAAAGTATGCACACATAAAAGTAGATAGGAAGATAGTTTAAGGAGAAGATAGAACTGATTATGGTGACCAGATGCAGGGCACAGCCAGACATATGTACTTGACAGCTCCCTGCTTAAATCCTGTTGGCCCATTTTATCCTCCCTTCTCTCCAATTTATCATGCTTATTCCTGTGTGGTCTGCCTTGGTTCCTGTTTTGACCCTTCCTCTAAACATCTTTTAATTATATTTGTATCTCTCTGCAATAATCTCAAAATTTTTCAGACGTTTTATGTAGTCTCTCAAGCCCCTTCAAATGTCTCAAAAAGTTTTTTTTCCTTTCTGTGAGACCCAAGATAATCTTATCAGCTGCAAAAACTCCAAGCTGTTTTTCTTTGTGTTTTGTTTATTTTGAAGTCTAAATCTGTCCTCCAGCGTTATTCATTATGTACACAAATAGATTAAGAATATTAAGGCAGACAAAGAAATCAAGCACATTTGACTCTACTATCCAAAAATGGTTCCGACTAGTCTAATCTTGTATAATCTGCACATGAGAAGTATATTCTCTACTACTTTATTACACAGAAAATTAATAAAGCAATTTAACAACACTCAGTGCAGGACAAATCCTTGCTGGACACTTGCTGGACTACTTGTGTCTTCCCAAACTGACATTACATAATTTAATAACTATTCTTTGAGTATTTCTGTTCCTTTTGTTTAGTTTTGTACTTCCACAGTAGCTTCCTAATTTCTTTCTTAATGCTTATGAGAATGTCAGGTGAAATTATCTCAAAGTTCTGTACCAGTCCTCTTAAATCAAACTAAATTCACCAGTCATTGGAATATGTTGGAAAGAACATTATTGTATATTACAAACTACAATGCTTTTCCTTCATTTTGGTACTGACAATCTCATGGCTGTTCTTAAAGAGAGGTTTTATACTACATTACAATTAGAGAAAATTATTTATGATTCTTTCTTTGTTTGTTTGTTTACTATGTGGCACAAATTATTTGCTAGGTCTTTTTGAATGCAAGCATGAAGGGAAAGTGGAACTGAAAGCAGTTTGAAAATGCTATACAATTTTAAATTTATGATGCCCATAATTTGAAAATTAGCGTTTTAATACCTTGGTATTATTTCCAAAGAGCCACTGTTTAATGAAGTGAAATAACTTGAAAGTACTTCAGAGTCTCTGAAAAAAGGATATATAGTGCCCTTTTTCTGATTTCTTTCTTATTCCTCTTTTCAAGGATATTGAAAGGAAAACACTCAGTTAAACAGAGTTTCGAGATCTTGTTTCAACACCAAAGTCTGACAATTTTGCACAATTCATAAGGGAGATATGGCCTGGGAAATACCCTCAAGATTTCATCCTCACTTCAGGGAAAGATTCCTGTTGAGTTAAAGGTGAAGTGATTCATTTTCCCCCTTATTATGACTCCTATTTCTAGCAAAATACACTGGCTTATGCTCATATCAGCCTGTCTGTATGTCAGAAACATTGTATAATGTTGCTAATGGTACCTAGTTAATGCAGGGTAATGGAGCAGAAAATACGTTCATTACTGAAAAGGTGGAGAAGAGATGCTTTTATGTCGTTAGCCTAGCAAATCTCAAATGACTAGAAGTATTTGTAGAGTTCAGGAAACATTATTAGGATTTTGGCACCGCACAATGACTCACTTAAAAATGCCCTTTCCCTTTTTCCTTGTAGTCTTCCTACCTGGCATAAATTTTTAGAATCATATTTTGCACTACCTTTTGGGAAGATTTTAACCATTTCCCTCTAGGACAAAATTGAATCTTGTTTTAGACTTTCTAGTGTACCATGGCTAACAGCATCATTTATTACAATTATAATCAGATTAAAAAAGCTAACATTAAATTTAAGTTTCAATTCTATTTTTCTGTCTAAGCTCCTTCTCAGCTTGTATGGGAAACTGAGAAAAGCCTTTGAATACTATAAACATCACCTGGCAACAACTAAAACAATATGCATTATTGACATTCCTGTCATACCAGGTCCAGCGGAGGGTAACAAAGATGATCAGAGGGATGGAGCACCTCTCCTGTGAAGACAGGCTGAGAGAGTTGGGGTTGTTCAGCCTGGAGAAGAGAAGGCTCTGGGGATACTTTATTGTAGCCTTTCAGTGCCTAAAAGGGGTCTACAGGAAACATGGGGAGGGATGTTTTATGAGGGAGTGCAGTGATAGGACAAGGGGTAATGATTTTAAACTGAAAGAGAGTAGATTTAGATCAGATACTAGGAAGAAATTCTTTCCTGTGAGGGTGGTGAGAGTCTGGAACAAGTCGCCCAGAGTAGCTGTGGATGCCCCCTGCCTGGAAGTGTTCAAAGCCAGAATGGATGGGGCTTTGACCAACCTAGTCTAGTGGAAGGTGTCTCGGAACATTCCTATTCGAAGCAGATGATCTTTCATGTCCCTTCCGTCTGCAACCATTCTGTGATTCTATTTTATGATTCTAACCACAACCGGGTATTAAGAAGACCATTCTCAGAATTTTACAGCTAATCACCTGATTTAACTTGAACTGTGTAATAAATACTTCATTTTGCTAAGCACTGTAACTGTGCTTGTGGGTGAGAGAGAAAGAGACATCCATGCATCTGACTGCTGTAATACCATGAAACCAGCGGTCAGGGTTTTTTTTCTGTTATTCAAGAAGAATCAATCTGCCTCTTTTGTGTATGACTGTCAATTAATTTGCATGAATTTCCAGTCTCGATGGAACTTACTACTTATCAGTTGGGTGTCCCAGTTAATTTTCTCTTTTCATATTAGAATATTCAGTGAATTCCTTGTTCCTGTCTGTCAATCATACTTTATCTACAGATGAATAAAGGCAGCATTTTACATAACATGTGGAGTTTTGGTTGTTTTTTTTTTCTTTTTTTCTTTTTTTTCTTCTGGATTCAGGGAAGTACAAACAATGTATTTGACAAAAATATTTCCTGCCATTAATGGTAACTAGTATCTCATAGTACTCATTAAAATTTACGAAGTGTTTTATATGTACAAAGAAAAATAATTCTTTTTGTCACCACAGGAGATGAACAAGACTCAGAATATTTCAGTTATAAGCAGTTCCAATTAAACACAAGCAACCACTTTCCCTAGGAATCTTGTGTTACACATTATATCTTCACTGAAGTAAGCATGGTAACTGAAAGCTCCTTCTGAGAGTTCTGGGAGTAATGCGCAAAGTCATGCAAGTATTATGCTTTGAAAAGCATACAGTTTGCAAGTCACTCCAAAATAGAAGTAAGAACATATCAAAAAAAAACCCAAGCGAAAATGTAACTTATTTTTAACTTCTGCATTGGAGTGGTAAGTTTTACTATTGATTATTTTACTACTGACTAAAGGTTACATGTATATTTGAACAAACCTTAATTAAAGGAGTTGCAATTGGCTCAATTCCTATCCTACTGTTCTTTAACCATCCTTATGAAGTGCTGTTATCTTCACATAGTTTATGTTTCAGTACTTACTAAAACAATTTTTAAAAACTGTCTTTCAGGAGTTTATAAAATAAGATTAATTTAATGAACCTACTTTGTATTATATATATGCAAATGACATAGGTATAAACCACTACTGAGCTGATATGTAAATTTGTACAGATCATTGCAAATCATTTTCCACAGAAGGGAATGGGAGGAGGAGAGAAAAAAAGGAGAAAACAAATGAAAATGGAAGGTGTTTTGAAAATAATTTTCTCTGGAAAATTTGAAAAAATATTTTGGCCTAAACTTTGCTTTTGGGTTTTAACACAAGTTTAAGACCTGCATTATCTGATTGCAGACAATTTCACAAAAAAAGTTTCAAAACAGGAAAAAAAAAATTAACATAGAAAAATTTCAATTTTTTTTTTTCCCTTTTATTTTTCAGTGTTCAATGTCCTGTCTCTAAAATCTACATCTAACACTATTCATTCAAAAGCATGTATGTTGACCTTGTTTAGATGAGAAGATTTCTGTCATATATCATCTGTACTGTCTGGAAGAACTGTATAAACTAAATCTGATATTTATTTTCTTCTAAGGTAGTAAGAGTGTGTAAGGCAGGTATCAGGTTTATTTATCTTTCTATGACATACTGTGCTGGTTTTGATTGAGATGATATAGTTCTTTTTTTCCATAGTAGCTTTTATAGATCTGTGTTTTGGATTTGTGCTGAAAATAGTGTTGATAATACAGAGCAACTTTTGTTATTGCTGAGCAGGGCTTACACAGAATCAAGGTCTTTTCTGCTTCTCATATCACCCTACCGGCAAGTAGGCTGGGGCTGCACAAGAAATTGGGAAGGGTTACAGCCAGGACAGTTGACTCCATTGACCAAAGTGGTATTCCATATCATATGACATCACGTTCAGCATATAAAGCTGAGAGAAGAAGAAGGAAGGGGGGATGTTTGGAATTATGGCACTTTGTCTTCTCATGTAATTGATATGTCTGATGGAGTCCTGCTTCCTGGAGACGGCTGAGTACCTGCCTGCCGATGGGAAGTAATGAATGATTTTTACTTCACTTGCACATGCAGCTTCTGCTTTACCTATTAAACTGTCTTTATTTCATCCCATGGGTTTTCCCACTTTTATTATTCTTTTTCTCTCCTTCATCCTGCTGGGTGGAGTAACAGATTGCTAGTACTGATGTATATTAAAATATAACAAAATCAACAAGCTGGTAATATAATAAAGTAATATAAACACATTAATTAAGAAATAACTCTCTGCCAGCACTCTGTACAGTGGGTCAGTCACTATTAAGATGATCTGTAGAATTAAAATTCTGTGTCCTCTTTTCTTTGCTTATTTTGAACCTTCCTGGTATATTTAACATTTTAACCCATTTATAATGTTTTCTGCTTTAATATTTTGAGGTTAGTTGCATTCCGTGTAAATCTCACTGAGGGAGAACATTTGCCTTAAAATCCATCCACTAGATCAGTTGATGTGTAGAATTGTCTGTGCGAAGCGTTCATTGCAGAATTTTAATTTCTGGCCACTCAGCTTCTTTTGTTGGGATAGCAGAAATGTTCTGGAAAATTGATAATTGCATGAAGTTTTTGGGAGATTCAGATGAATGCGCTTATGTCACCCAAGACAATGGAAAATTTGGATTTGTTCCTCAAATTAATCCTGAATTATAACTGTGGTGGTGCTGTAACCCCTCTGTTCACAATCAAAACCAGAAATTAAACCAAGAAACCAAAATCTACACTTTAGATTCTGCTTTATCTTTTAAAATCCATGTCTTTTTTTTTGGTAAACATCTAGACAAATTAGTAAATTTATATCCTGTGATCTCTCTCTTCTGTTGAAGCTGAGACATTACTGATGGCAAATCTGAGTGTATCTTGAGAAGATGAGGATAGTCAACATGTCTTACACAGTCCACAGAAGAGATACGAAGTGGACTAAATAACTCCTTGCAGATTGCGTACAGTTTTTTTGGAAAGTCAGAACTCAATGGCATTTCCTAGGTCTGGTAACATGTCTTGGGGGCTTCTGGCTGAGAACCAAATGTTCACAGCCCCTTTTGCCTGACTTGTCTTCCCTTCCTCTTCCCTTTGCTCTTTTATTCCTGAGACTTGACTTCTAACAAGAAGAAATGCAAGTGTGGAAGCTGGAAGGAGGAAATGCAGCCCGGGCTTCTTACACAGCTGATGGACAAGGCGTAGTGCCTGACTTGGATAAAATGGTTCTCTGCAGACTTCCTTTTCTGTCTGCTGATTCTACAGAGAACTTATATTCTTTCTTCAGTAAAATTTCATATTTCTTGTTTTGCAAAAACAACAACAACAACAACAAAGAAACAGGTAAACTGTTAAAGTAATTCCACATTAATTGATTTTTTTCTTACTAATTAAATGATTATAAATCCAAATGAAAAGTGGTGAATATGGTAAATGCTAAACTCAAATCTGTCTGCAATGTTTGCAATCAATTTTTAAACTATCTGTGAAGTTTGATGATTCAACATATTCCCTATCTGGCCATAGACAACTGATTTATGTGTCCTCAGCTGTACAGTTTCTTCTACCTTCTACAATAACATTATTGGACTTCTAATCCTCATTAGTTTCATTATCTTGCAATCATGTGGAATGTTTTGAAAGAGACAGAATTGAAATTATGTGAAGTTTTCCTTGGTTACAATAATAAAAAATTTCCATTGTCCTTCCTTCCCTCCTCCCCTTAAAGTTTAAAGCTCTCTAATGTATGTAGTTGATTTTTCAGTGGTTACCTTAACCAAATGACTTTCCACATATTAATACTATTGGAGGCCATTTATGCAAACTTTTCTGTGAGCCTTCATTAATCATGATACAGAGAGCTTGAAGGAACTACAGTAGCTGAAAAAATATCTTGGGAACACAGCTATGTATAAAGCTTCTGCATACATGGTTTTGATTTAGCCATGTTCATGGAACCTGTGAGTAGTTTCTGTCTTCCAGGGCATGTTAATAACCTAAGCAGAAGGCTCCTTCTGTGACTGGTTTCCTGTGGAAGCTTTCTGCTCCAAGTAATAGACATACATTTAACCATTAAGGTTTAACACCAGATAAATCAAATGTAAAATGAAAACATGGATTTAATCATTCTTAACCTGGGGAAATATTGGTGAAGTCAACAGGTGGAAAGTCAGTGGTAGGTGTATCATCAAGCCTGAAATCATCATATATTTAACAGTATTTCCAATTCAGAGGAAAAACATAGAATCTATGTAAAGCAGGCATACAAGAAAAGACTAAAGAAGCAGCTATGGTAAAGTATAGTGTAGTAAAGTATAGTGTGGTAAAATATTTACAGAAATCTTAAACTCTTCTATGGTCAGGTTTGGTGAATGTAGGGTTAGGAAAGGAAAGACTGATGATATAATCTGAAAAAAAAAATGAAAAATGTAATATAAAATGTTCAAAATCCAGTATACTAGTCTTCGGGGAATTAAATTAATAAGAAAAATAGCTGAAACCTAATGAAAAAGTGTGTATTGCATAGTTAATTGGCAGTCCACATATTTCATAATTGACCACAAATAAGTTTTGTAGTGCTCATAGCAGTGGAAGTCTGAAGGAATTAGATTTTTGACAGACCTAGTTGACTGGAAATTATTTAGACTGGCAAAGCAGAAGTGAAAGGGATTTGGTTTTGACACGGAAGTGCAGCTGGTAATAAAATTCTTGTGATTCATAAATATATTATACTATTACCTGACAAAAAATTTTGAGAGTAGACTGTTTTAACACCCAAGATAAAGTAAGAAATTAGGAAAATTACTGTAGCAATAAAGGAAGTTGATAGAGTATATTTAAAGTCTTAGTGACCCTGATAAGGTTACAAGTGATACCAGTGTAAAGAAATTGTGATTTAGCAAATTACAGACAATGAACTAATATCCTGAAAATATTTTAATATATTCCTACACATGTATATTAGACAACCTTTTTTTTTTTTAAGCACTATACTCCCTCCCAATTCATTTAAGAAGACTTAACTCAATAAAGAATATGCACGGAACTCTGAAACTCCGATTTATGTTTTTTCCTACTTGGAAAAATACGCATTTTAAATTATGTTCTGCAAATATTTTTTTTTTTTTTTCATTTCCTATCCATACATTTGGAAAACTGACTATTTATATTTTTCACAGCTGTTAAAAACCTCACCTTCGTAAAATATCTCTTAGTTAAATTAAAAAAAAAATAAAAAAATAATTCAACCAAATTCCTCTTGGAAATTTAAAGTATTATACAAAATTAAATAGTATCAATGTATTTAAATGCATTCATATATTATATCATGGCCGAAATTTTTAAACATCAATCTCTATTCACTTCAAATGAAAGCTTTTTAAATATCAGTTTTACAAAAATATCTAGTATTTTCAAATTAAGAAAAAAAGTAAAAATCCATTGGACAGCTGTTTGGTGGGTAATATGGCATAGGGAGAGTTTGGTGTTCCCTCTTCAGGCACATAAATACAGACCTTTGAAAACTGATAAATAAAAATATGAATTATGGCATTTCCGAAAACAGTGAGAGTTCTTCAATCTGACAGAGTATTTTGATGGAAATCCTATAAGTATTAGGACTATCAGCTTCACATTCTCAGTCCAATTATTTTACTTTTTAATTAAAAAGAAAAGAAAATGTAAATAAAAGTCAAAATATGCAACTAAAGTTTATATTGTACATTTGAATTATGGATAGAAGACAGAGATATGTCAAAAACAATCAAAAAACCCCAAACCCCCTAATGTAACAGAGAAAAAGGATGAGGAGAGATGAAAATGAATTCTAGTCATGGGCTTTCCATTTGAAAGACATAGTTCACAGGACATTGATCAGAGGGTAGAGATCCTAGCACTGTATATGCTTGTCAGAATCTCAGAGATGAGGATTCAAGTTCATTTAATAACTCAACAAATAGAATTAACGTCTTGAAGATAATTCTGGTTGAAACAGAAAGCTGCTATAAATCTTTGAAGATAGTACTAATAGACTGTCTCTTAACACTGATGGCTAAAGGATGAGGTGACATGGACATGGACATTGGACATGCTGTAATCTGGAGAAAACTGTACTCAGAAGATTTTAACAGAGAGAATTACAATAATCTGTTCTTCCAGCTAATAAGACATTAAATAAATAAATAAAATTAACCAAAAAAGATGAAATAAAATAGTAGAAGTTATAATAGCTCTCATAAAATCTGGAATAGAAAGACTCAAGATCAAAGACATTTATTGCACAGCATCAAACTCTGTTTCATATGTTGTTTTATTCTGTGTTATCCACTGAAAAATTTGGCACCAGACCTGACTGAATTTATTAAAGATTTTTTATGGGATATCTGTGAGATCTACTCTGACAGTAATGTATGAAACTAGTATTCTATCTGTATATCATTCCAGGCAAAATCAAGGCCTTTTCTTATGCTGATTATACAGTATTTAATGATAGATGCATATTTGTTTCTGAAACAACTCATTGAGTTAAAATAAAAATTAAACAAGTCTATTTTACAGGAACAACTTGGATGCTAATTAACCATTTCAGGTCATATCTCACCTTTCCAAAATTTTGAAAGCTGTTGAATTACTTCTCTCATCTTTTCTAGTTTAAAATTGTTGATGTCGTATGGCAGATTTTTTCCTTTTACATCTTTTTGAATCTCATATGCTAGGATGGCCAATGTGTCATATTTCTGAAATTGTACATGGCTTATAAGAAACTTAGATAAATAGATTAATTTGAGTTCAACTTTATTTGTTTATTACAAAATTTCCAATTTTGGGTTTTTTTTACAATTTCTTGGACTTTCATTTCCTCAGTAAACTTTACTGAGGATAATGAGGCATGCTGGAGTTTCATCACCAACTCATGTAGCTGCTATTTGCTTGATGATGTGTGCTGTCATAAATAAGGTTTAAGGACAACCATGTCCCTGATCCTGAGGTCACACCAGAGTGTTTGAATATGATCATGAGTCCTCTACTCATATGGGCATGTCCTGCTTCAAGAAGGCCATTCCTGGGGATGAATTTGAAAGTTTTGTGCAAAACCTCTTCAATAAATGCTCCAAAGTTGCCAAATAATTTGAGAGAAAGAGAAGATAGGATCCACAAAGGATTTTTCAGGATTTATTAACCTTAGCATTTATGAAGATATTGAGATATGTTATGGATAAAGTTCTTAGGCCAGGATCAGACAAGATCACTTAATGACCTGTATTCAAGTCTGTTTCAGGCTTCTACTCAGTCACCTTTTGCAGCTGCTTCTTCCTTCTCATGACAGATTTCTCTCCTGCTTTTTTGAAGGCAGAGGGATCTACTCTTCATTGAGCTCAATGGTATCAACAATGGTCATCTAGAGCTGCAAGAGATAACTTAGAGTGTTCTTGTCTAGATAAATTAATTCGCCATGAAGAATGACAGCTTTGCCATGTTTTTCCAGCACCAAATACATTTCCATATTTAACTTCAGCTCCTTCATGAACTGCTCATCTGCAAGTCTGAATTGCTTAAAATTTGTGATGCTATCAACAGTCCACGAGCTGCATCTCTCAGGTTACATTGTACTAGCAGATAGATTATCTTATTTTTGTTTATTTTAATTAATTTCAAACTGGAATAGTGGTTTTAATGGTTACTGATTTTTTTTTTTTTTTCTAAATGGACTCTCTGCTGAAATGAAGACACCTACTTCAAGTTCCCTTAGCTTTATAAACCCCAAAATTCAAAGCTCCAATCGTGCTGGTAATTTCACAGTGATATAATTACTTCTAGAAAGGTAACGCAAGATGCCTGGTCTCCAAACACCAAGCCAGAAAAAAATATATGAGCATAGATACATTTATTTTTCTTTGTAAGAATACAGCTTTACAAAATATTATTATGATACACAGAAAAATAGTTGTATTTAATTATACTTTATATTCACATGTTGTGAAGTACAAGAAAATATTTGATAAATTTTCACTTACTGAAGAAATTCTTAAGTAGATATCTGAAAGTCTTGATAAATTGCCCTCTGGAGATGTCTTTTCCTCTCTATTAGCTACAAAGAAGTCCAGGTTAATTCTGGTTTAGAAGTCTTACTTACTGATGTACAAAGTAAGAGAGCTGAATCCCACCTCTCATCTTCATCCTTTTGTGTTACTCACATATTTTGGCTTGCATACATGCACAACCTCCCAGACACACAAAGAAAGAAAAATAAATAAAAGAAGGAATTAAAGACATTTAAAGGGTATCTTCAAGAACTAATTTGCAGCTTGTTAAAAATATTTCTGCCTTGGATATTTGAGAATTTTTTTCTTGCAGCTTGTATTTCTAAGCATATATTAAAATGCTGCATCCTGACATGCTCAGAACAGACGCAGAGTAGGAATTTGCCTTTGTTCTAAATCAGCCAGAAACTTATGCAAACCTGTTAGTGTGTCATTAAGCCTACGATAATGTGCTTTATTTCTTAGTGTTTAAATGTTTGGTTTTTTCCCTTCAGATACCACCTACAGAACAAAGGTTGGGAATTGACATCCTTGAAGATCTGAGACAAAATCTTGAGGTCTTTTGAATCTCTGGTGACTTTATTATGAGTCTAGATTTCTCTTTTGTACTTCAAAAACTGTTAAGAAACATATATACTTGACACAAAAATTGCAATTATTGCTGAAATGGAGAGGAGTGTGTTGAAATGAAGAAAAATATAACACTCATAATTTTGGTTTCTTCTAAAACATCTAATATTAGAGGTAACACACATAATAGAATCATTTTGTTTGGAAGAGTTTTAAGATCATCAAATCTAATGGTTAACATAACACTGCCAAGTTACAGCTAAACCATGTCCTTGAGCACTACATTGACATGTCTATAAAATACCTCCATGGATGGCAGTTCATTCACTTCCCTAGTCAGCCTGTTCTAATGCTTGACAACCGTTTCAGTGAAGAAACTTTTCCTAATATCCATTCTACACCTGCCCTGGTGCAAATTGAAACCATTTCCTCTCGTCTTATTGCCCTTTACTCTGGAGAAGAGATTGACTTCCACCTTGCTACAACCTACTTTCAGGTAATTATAGAGAGTGATGTTTCCCCTGAGTGTCCTTTTCTCCAGGCTAAACAACTCCAGTTCCTTCATCTGCTTCTCATAAGATTTGTTCTCCCCGGATTTGTTGTGCTTCTCTGAACACACTCCAGCATCTCAATTTCCCTCCTGTGGTAAGGGGCCAAAACTGAGCACAGTACTTGAGATGTGGCCTCACCAGTGCCAAATACTGAGGTACAATAATATTCCTTGTCCTGCTGCTCACGCTATTTCTGAAACAAGCCAGGATGCTCTTGGCCTCTTTGGCACTTTGATGATTCATATTCAGCTGGCTATCAGCCAATACCTCTAGGTACTTTTCCACCAGGCAGCTTTCCAGCTACACTTCCCCAAGCCTGTAGTGCTGCATGGGGTTATTGTGACCAAAGTGCAGGATCCAGCACTTGACCTTGCTGAACCTCGTGCCACTGGCCTTGGTCTACCTACCCAACCTGTCCAGATTCCTCTGTAGAGCCTTTCTACCCTCAGGCAGATCAATACTCCTGCCCAACTTGGTGTCATCTGCAAAATTCTTGAGGGTACACTTGATCCTCTTGTCCAGATCACTAATAAAGATATTAAAGAGAACAGGCCCCAATACAGAGCCCTGGAGAACGTGATCTGTGCCAACTGGATCATTACGCAAATTCAAATTGTTATGCAGTTAAGCCAAGTGTTTATTTCTGACATACTGTTTGATTTTTAATACCATACGCAAAAGAGAAATACCAAATAATATGAGGAATTAAACTGTTCAAACACCCCACACTCAAAAACTAAAAAAAAAAAAAAAAGAGAAAAGCAAATCAGAATTCTAAATAGAAAAGAAAGAAGGTACAAAGGTTTTCATCACTAAATTCTATGCTAAAGATAAAATGAACAGATTTTTCATACTGAATGTAAAGCAATCTTAAAATTAGACTTGAATAGCAAAAATTCTTCTGGATGGAATTATATGTGTCCTGTGTAATTACAGTTTGCAAAGCACTCTATATTTTTACAGTCTGAGAAAGTTAAGGAATCCATTTTCATTTGTTAAATTTATGTAAAAAACTATAATATAACAATTGATTATTTCTTTGACCTTTTTCAGAATGACATAGTGAATATAGATGCCAAAATATAAGTAGTCATAAAGTCTTGGTATAGAAAGATATTATAAATTCCACACTTTATTATTAATAGACCAGTTACTGGAATTCAGAGTGATTAACAAGCACAAATGTCAAATAAAACATGTATTAGTTTTGTTAATACAGGATACTGAGTAAGGGCTTCAAATGTTTTTTCTTGTTTGTTTTTGTTGTGGCTTTTTTTTTTTTTCTTATAACTGACTGAATAAATATAACATTTTAAGTAAAATAATTTACTAATGAATTTAATAATTCATGGTGTCATGAATCACTAATCCAACTTGCATCCTAGCACCAGTGTCTGAGCATGGGGATCCTGGTTCTCACCGGGACAGGTAGCTTTGGAAAGACATGGAAGTGCACACTCAAAATTTAAAAAGAAATTAAGGGAATGGTATTTCCTCAAGAATTTTAGGAAGATTAGCTCATATGCAAGTATCTTACTCCTAAACTGCAGTGTGAGGTGTGGAACACTTCAGACTACAAAAGCAGAAGAGAAATAAAGAACTAAAGGCAATGGATCTTCTTAATTTACAGTATTGTGATTTTGGAGAAAAGGGAAGGGAAAGAGACCTTTGGATTCTCAGTGATGAGCTGAGCTCTGCAGTTTTGGCATATGAAATTGGTTACTGGACAATCTATATGTGTGTGTATGTGTGCATTTATCTTTCCTAATAATGTTGGTTGCTGTTGCAAATCATTGCTAAAGAAGACATAAGAATTTTCTTTCATGAATGGATGGAGAGAATAAAAAAGCACTTAAGTGTCTGTAATAAGGAAGCCAAGAACTATAAATTCTGGGCTGGAAATTTGAGATGAATAAGGTGTGTGAACTATTATATATTCCATATTTTTAACAATAAGAACTGCAGAAGGCCAAAGAAATATTGAAACAGTTGGAAAGGATATAAGGGTAAAATGACATAGAGAGAAAAAATGGGTAAAGGGAAAAACTTGGACATCAGTGGATGTCTTTGCACACTGATTATAAAACACTGTATTTTTTTCTTTTTTAGAAATACTGCAAACATGATGTTTGAATTTAATATAGTTTAACTGAATCTTATTCAAAGTTGATTTATTTGAATCTTATTCAAAATCGCTATTAAAAAAAAATCTGGGATGTGGAATGACAGGCTTTCTTTGTGTACTTATTTATGCTTGTATGTCTACATTTCCATTGGGTGCTGGAATATCTGTTAAAAAGCAGAAGATAAAATGTTAGTCTATTTAAGCAAAATCGGATATGGATGATAGACATTCTTTGAACTGCAATATATCCACTAAAAGAGAATGCATTGAGTTTTTTTCCCCCCTTTGTTGCAAAATAAGTGGGTATCAAAATAACCTCTTGGTAAAGTGTTGAAACATTGGATTTTTGGTGGTGTTTTTTTTTTTTTTTTTTTTTTTTTTTTTTTTTCCCTTGGAAATTTCATTTTATGATGAAGTGCACCGTGAAAACATATTTGCATAATTTGTGGGAAAATATCAAGACCATCCCTAAAACACATACTAAATGCTTTATTATTTCCAAGAATATAGAAAAGATATAGTGCAATTGATATTTCTTTAAACTTACCATAACACCGTAACTGATTTTCCAGTATTACAAAATGCATCAAAAGAATTGTGGCCAGCAGGTCACAGGAGATGATTCTTCACCTCTGCTCTGCACTCGTGAGACCCCACTTTGAGTACTGTGTCCAGCTTTGGAGTCCTCAACACTGGAAGAACATGGACCTGTGGGAACGAGTCCAGTGGAGGGCCACCAAGATGATCAGAGGGATGGAGCACTTCTCCTATGAAGACAGCCTGAGAGAGCTGGGGCTGTTCAGCCTGGAGAAGGCAAGGCCTCCAGGGAGACCTTCCTTCCGGTATCTGAAGGGAGCCTACAGGAGAGTTGGAGAGGGATTCTTTGTCAGGAAGTATAGTGATAGGAGAAAGGGTAATGGTTTTAAATTGGAAGAGGGAAGATTCAGATTAGATATTAGGAAGCAATTTTTTCCTGTGAGGGTGGTTAGGCACTGGAACAGGTTGCCCAAAGAATTTGTGGATGCCTCATCCCTGGAAGTGTTTAAGGCCAGGCTGGATGGGCGTTTGAGCAACATGGTCTAGTGGGAGGTGTCTCGGTCCATGTCAGGGGAGTTGGAACTAGATGATCTTTAAGGTCCCTTCTAACCATTCTATGATTCTATGATAGGTTCCTATGATAGGTAGAAGCAGAGAGCGAAAGGCAGTGAAAAGAGAAAAATTAAAGAAAAAAACATACACGGAGGCTAAGAACTGTCATTGAGAAAGTTGGGGTGGAGAAAACAGTGAATGTAAGTATTGAAATGGTCTCAGAATGAGAAGTGAAAGCAAGGTTTAGATAAAATAAAGGTCAAAATCTCTTGGAAGATGGAAAGATGATAAGAGCGAAGATGATGACAGCAGCATGTATTTAGGCAGGATCTAGGGAAAAGAGGAAAGAATTTAACATCAACTGACTCTATAAGAAATCAGCATTTCTGGACCATAACATAAATTTCAAGTTGATTCTCCATAATATGTGGTATTGGGGTATACACTTTTATTTTATTTTTTAGGCATGATATTTTTCTTGCAGCAGGAAGGAAGTAAAAGTAGAATTGGCATTCCTCAGGTCAACTTTAAATAGAGTAACTCAAGAGATATTTTGTTCTGCTCCTACAGATCCCTGCCTCAGGCAATGCAAGCCTTTAACATTCTCCATCTCTTCTTAAAAGAGAGATTGTCCTACATCTAACAACTTTGTTCATTATGCTGATTTAATGTATTTCAATAATTATTTCATAATGAGATGGTCTTTAATAAAATGTAACTATATAATTATCTATCTTCTGTACTTTAAGAAGCTGAAGAAATGGAAAAGTATTTATGGAAAATATACTAATATAATGGAAATATTTGGAAAGATATACTGAAGACCGAAAGTTCTGTTTCTATAATTTTTGGTATAATATTTAGAGAATTCAGAGATCGTGTATAAATACTTCCTAAAGGAAACAAAATCGTAGGAGATTCTACACTCCAAGAGCAAGATAGAGCAAGATTCGATGGCTATAAGTTGAAGCAGGAAACATTTAAACTACTAAAGAAATCATAATCTTACAGTGAGAGTAAATTAAAATTGAAGCAAATTGTAGAGAGCTTTTTTAAAATGTAACCTAGTGTTTTCAAGGTCCCACAGGGATAAAGCATTGTGTATGTCCATGCCTTAAACATACACACCAGATATTTCTGATACATCAATGATATCATAAAAAAGGCTCAAATTACAAGCATTAGTAAGATCCTATTCTTTTACTATTGAGTGAATCCACTGCTACTTCACACTTTGAAATAAATTTATCATATTTCTTTTTTCCTGAGGCTAAGACTGCATGTACCCACACAACCACATATAACAATAGCAGTGACATCAAAGAAGAGATAACTTTTCATTCTAATTTAGGAATTATCAAGTGGCATTGAATGAAAATTGTATGAGGTTTATAAATCACAATACATGTATGTTGGCATACAAAAAATCATAGGTTTGAATTGGTTTTTTAGCACAAATTCTCACCATTTTTTCAAACATCTTCTCCTTGAGAGTGTACAAGAGTAAGTCAAAAAAAGTAACACAGGTGTTTAAGATTCACAAAACAATCAAACAAACAAAAAAAGAAATAAAATAAAAAGCACACCCCAAAAGCCAGAAACACACAAACAACTAAATACTTATATTTCCTCAATGTTTTCTAACTCACAGTCATAGGGACCACTTCCACCCTGCTTGTCAGAGAAAAGATGGATGAGCTTAGTGCCATTTAGTACTGAAACACAAGGATAATGACAGCTTTCTAATATGGATAAATGTCTTGAATTGCTCCACTTCTACCTGACAACCTGTGCAATCTCTCTGCATGTATTTTCTTACAGGAGGCAGTATTGTATCAAAAATGTATTTCTGTTCTTACTTTAACATACTCCTGTGACTCGAGTTTTTTGCTAACCTTACATCTTGTCTGCTCTACAGTTTAGTTCTTTCTTTATTGTCTATTAGCTTCCTTGGATTTCATTTCGATATCTGTCCTGCTTTTCAGGCCTTGTCAAAAGCAATACTGCTTCAAATATTTTATTACCAGAACTTTTTTAAAACATGTGCAATTGACTTCACAAAGAAATTTTCTCCTTTGTTACAAGAGATGCTGTATTACTTGAAATTGTTATTTTCCTGCTCCATCTAAGATTAAGGACAATAAACTGTCTTTGATTACTTTTAAGGAAGAACTTTGTATTTGGACAATTTCCTGGTCTTCTTTTTAACTTTAGTAACATTTGCAAAGAATCATCCACATAACAGTGTTGACAATTCTGACAGTCTAAATTTATGCTCACAAACCAATATGAATTACATCTTTAATTAGATGGATGTAAAACTTATATTCCCACAATAGTAGGGAAAGTGAGTTGAGTGTACTTTAAAGGTTAAAAAAAATTGGGTTGATCAAAAATTCTATGGTAGATATGGTTATGATTAGTGAAAGGAAAAAGTCATTTTTCTTGAGAATAATTCCATTAATAAAAGCAGTTTGGTTTTATAACCATATATTTTTTCGAGTAAGGGCAAAGAGAATGAGTCTCCTTGGTACAGAAAATGAGACAGAAAGATTAAAAGTCATACATCTGTTTCCTTTGACTTCTTGCTTGTGAAACTGGTGAGAAAGATTGGATAAGGGACTACAGCATGCAAAAGTAAGAGCCAGAGATTCTCTAGTTAGCATGAATAAAATATTTTTTAACATTATTTATTTATTTGTTTGTTTGTTTGTTTGTTTGTTTATTCTGTGTCATTTCAATTTTAAGTTTTGCTTATAAGAATGTGGCTTAATTATGCACTGGTATTCCGGGTTTCTTTGCAGTATGACTTGGTGGACAGAATCCAGGAATATTCCAATATGATAACAGTAGGTAAAATCAAGATGACACTAAAGATACTCCTGCATCATATCACAGACTATCTGTTTTAAGTCCTCTTCCCCATGACAAATATGTTTAAATCTATCTGGTAGCTTCTAAAGATATAATAGCACTATGAAGTACAGAGATAAACTAAAAGATTAAATGAAGACATTAGTCTTCTTCGCTAAAAGTTGTTCATGAATAATTATATTCTGCAGAATATCATCTAAAAGCACATTGTCTACGTACTCATTTCCTTTGCTGGACTTATTTTGCAGCCAGGAAACTAAAATATTTCATTTCAGACCATATTTGACAAGGAAAGGATTTTTCATACGTCTATTGCCAAAATATAGTAAGATAGTCTGACAATTGTAAATTTTCTGGCTACTTTTATTCTGTAATATGATGACATGAATGAAGATATATGAACATTATAGTTACTATTCAAGGCAGCAATATTTTTTCTCATTTTCTCAATTAAGTATAACTGTGAAATATAATCTGTTCAAATATTTTAAGAACCTGACTCGGCTAAAAGAAAACTTGGATTAAATGGCTTTATAATAACAGACGGGATTATATATATTAAAATACTAAGCCTATTCAGGTGAAACTGACTCATTAAGTCATAATCATGCATTTAGAATCCTAGTTTATTTGTCCTGAGTGTATACACCCTCTTTTTTTTCTTGTTAATAATCCATGGCTCTTCCCTCCACAGCACTTGCTTAAAATCCAAAGGTCTTTCTGTTCAAACTAAGGATTGATAGTCCTTCTCAGTTTTACAGTATTCAAATGGAAAAGGACAGACAGATCCCCAAAGGAGCTCCTAGCAGATTGTGCTTTCCTTTGAGAAGCAATTATTTTGTCCTTAGAGTCTTTAGTATTCTGTCTTTTTCTGTCCTTGCAATATTACCTGTAGTTCAATGTTTCTGTAAATGTCATAAACCAGTACTGGACAACTGTCACAATCTTAAAAGCGTTTATTATTTGAGGTAGATCAAGATGTATTTATGGTTTAAAATTTTGTAGCTGGCTATAATATATATATTATTATGGTATATATGATGGTCATATTTTCAACTATTTATGAATATTCATGAGCATATTCAGGAGCACTCAAAGCCCCAGAAATAAAGCTACTAAGATTAATCATATTTAATCATTGTTTGGAAACATTATAATTACAGGGATGGAGTAGTTCCCATCTCCATATTGAGACCTCACAGTGACAGTTTTGATTCCATAGGATAATTTTTTTTATTTCCCTTCCATATTTTGTTTTCCATAGGATAATTCCATAGGGAATAAACCAAGATGCATTGAAAGGTACAAGAGCTATAAACTGTAGCACTAATGTCTATGACTAAGCGTTATCTGAAGTGCCTAAACTGTGGAGTAGGAAGTAGAAAATGGAAGCTAAGATATGAATGCCATCATTGATAAGAGATGAGTAATTCAGAGCTGAAGTAACACTTAACACTTCAGAAACACTGTCTAGAGGTGTCTGTCTTTCCACTAACACCGTAATATGTTGGAGGTAGATTAGTTCCTAAACTAGCTAATTTAGACTCCTAAATCGGGTGATCAAACTGAGTTCCTGAATTCCAAACTTACCATAGCACAGTGGTTTTCTGAAATATGTAAAAATTCGGACAGATATCCATAAATGAAATAGCAAAAGGATAATCAAAAAAGAACTAAGACTGGCTTTTTATCTCTTCACTATTTTTATGGAAAATTGGAATAATGGAGAATAAACTGTGATTTTCAGATATGTAGTTACCTCTCTATTCAATTTTTGAATGGTATTGACATGTAATAATTTCTACAGTACATTTTATGAAAAGGTGAGTATTCAAATCTCATTTATTTATTTCATAACTGCAAAGAAACACTTTATGAGAGCATTTCTATTACTTTCAAATAGATAGTGAGAACGTGATATTGATTCATAACTTAATTTTTATTGTGTTTTTCTAAATAAGAAGATTTTACAGGGATTAGCTTTTTTCAGATTAACTGCACGTGGTACATCTATTTCTAAAGAAATTTCTGCTACATTTCTAAAGAAAAAAAAACTCTGCAAAACCATAAAACAGAAAGAGAGGGAAAAAGAATGAGAAATTAAAAAAAGAGGTAGTATGTATGTTAAATATTGTATGGTCAACAAGGAATAAGGTAGCTAAGCTGATGATGAGTCATAAGCATTTCAATTTTAATTTTAAATTTCAGATAAAATGTATGATATAGTAGGGTAGTTTATCATAAAGAAATCATAAACAGAAGTATATTTTCACATTAAGACTGAATGGGCAAAACCTCAAATTCTGTAAATGTCAGAGGTCAACAGACTGCAGTGGAGGAATGGGAATGTAAACCAGGCAATGGTTGATCTCCAAATGTCTATATTAGTTTTGTAAGTCCTTTTGAAAGCTGTTGTCACCATCCACCACCTATCTCAATGTATTTTGCGTAGGGAGAGTGCACACATATACTACTCAATTGCTTTACTCTTCCTTTTGATGATGAACCGAAGAAAAGCCAATCTGACTTCATTTAATCCCCCAGCTTTTATACTGAGAATGCCAGATGGAAGGAATACCCTGTTGGTTAGTATGGGTTACGTGGCCTGTCCAAACCTCATCACAGGTGCAACCCCTCCACAGAGTAAACAACCAAGTCAGCTGAGAGCATATATATAAGCAAGAGATAAGCAAGAGTGTCTCTGCCTGAATAGGAAGTTGTCTCTGCTACATCCCAAACCAGGATACCCTTTCTGTTCTTTTTCCTTGTTACTGGCACTTTCACCGAGGCAGTCAGTTTAAAAGTCTATTTCATTTACTTAGGTCTTACCTATTTTACGTCTCTTCCATAATACGGTCTGTTTATATATTTACATAGGGTTACTTAAAATTAATCTATAATACTAATTTTACTCTACCTGCTCCTCTTTCTCTTGCTTTCACTCATAGTTTTTGCCTGTGGGATTGCCTGCCGTACAGAGGTCACAGCTCATACAACTTATGCTGGGGTACAGCTTCAGGCAGTGCAGCTGGGTTTACATCTCCCTTCACATTACCTGAGGGCATGATAACACAAATGAAGCACAGGTTTTTCAGCATTCAGTGAAGCCACCAACATCTTTATTTTTTTTTTTTTAAGTGCTTTAGAAAAATCATATCCTACTGTTTCAGTGAGTATTGTGTGCTGGCTTGGTGAGTTTATAAATAAGATTATTTTTTTAAGCTGAAACTCTTCTCTCCAGAGGCCATCTACCATCCAGAAATGTGTTGAAATATTTCCTATAGCTATAATATAGTAGGACTACTGCAGAAATTCTTTTGTTTATATAATCACCAGTTCTGTCATGTTGATGGTGTTTTGTACTCATAAAGAGGCTGAAAATTTGATCCAAGCCAATCTCCTTCAAAAGGCTAAGATCACGGTTATGACAGAAAAATGTTTGGGATTCCCTGTTAGTTCAAAATCTATACCATTTTGGAGTTAAAGTTCTATGCTAGTGTGTTTCAACTCTGTGTACAGATTTTATTAGAAAACACTATTCTGTAAAAGTTAATCATGTTGTCTTATCTGTCAGTGAGGGTTGTTCAGAGACTTATTTAATTTTAACTGAAAAGAAAGAGGAAAGAAGTTTTACTCCTTATTACCATATTGACAAGACATTTAGAAAGAATTTGTTGATCAAGGCCATGTTTTCAAATATTTTTCTCCCTTTTATATTCTTAACTATCTCAGTGCACAAACATTAAACAGGGAATACAAAACCTAGTTGAAAATCAAGGTTGAAAAGCCGTTGTTTACAGTGTTTTTGAGACATTAGTATCTCTCAAGAGCCTAACGATGTCTTATGAGATTTGAAACGCATAAAGAGATTGTACTGTAGAAAATTCACAGCTGGATGACTTCAGTTGCTTAAAAGAAAAACATGGACATTAAAGCTTCCCAGGGAAAAAAAAAAAAGAAAAAAAAAACACCCAAAGAAAAAAAAAAAAAAAAAAAAAAAAAAAAAAAGCCAAGACAGCACAAAACCCCACTAAACTTACAATGAATCACTCAATAGCACTCACTGATGTCATTGCATGCCAGCTCACAGAGAAATAATTTGGAAATTTTGTACAGGAGAAAATGTAACGTTCTTGCCAGATAAAGTTCTAAAGCCTTTTTTCATGTTCACTACCAATTGGCAAACTACTGAAAATTTTGTTAAATTGAAAAAATAATTGTCCTCAGAGATGCTCCACACAAATTCTATTTCAGCTTTTTAATTTTTATTATTTTTACTACAATATTTATGTTTATATGAAAATTACACAGTTATGCAAATGTTATGGATTTGCAAAGCATTGCTATATAATTACATTGTAGGTGTCTACGGTTGAGCTAAACTTCTTAGGGTGGCTTCATAGACACACATACGTTGATACAGCAGTTCTGCTTCTGTGTTTTATACAACTGTCTTAACAGGAGGTGCATTACTCATTAGTTCTGCCACTTTCATTTGAAAATAAAAAGGATCTCAGACTTAGTAGCTCGGATCTTGAATTTAGGATAGGACAGGCAACCCAAACTGTAGGTATCTAGTGATTTTTATTGGTACTTATGACATCTGTGACACCCACAGAGCACTGACAGTTAAGATGCAGGACTTGTAGGATGTCTGTACCCATTTAGAGAGATAGATTAAAGCCAAAATTAATATCCTTTGTTTTCTGAGAAGGCATCACATACTTTGTAACAGCCTCTTTTTGGGTTAGTTTGTTGGGGCATCTTGAGCCAAGTACAAAGTGAGTAGGATGTGCACAACTTGCACGTGCAAAGCAATTACTCATTGGTTATTGCAGACAAAAGCAAGCTGTCAGGCTAAGCACCAGTATGATTACCGCTACAGTGAGGTGCCCCAAGAGCATATCTGGTTATTAGAATAATTGCAAAATACACATATCTAGTTCTGAGTTAGACTACATTACCTTAATAGAGTGAGAATGTTTCGAATACATCCAGGATAAAATATGTGTGTTGTTTTGCTTGCAGTCTGTAGGCAACTGACGTTCTCTGCACAATAAAATTAATTTCCCCTAATTTAAGTATTTATAGTGTCATTATGTATATCATACTTAGTTCCCTCAGCTTCTTGTGAAATCAATGGACGTAATAAATTCTTTGAGGATTCTGTCACCTAAACAGACTCTTGTGTCATTTCAGACAGTGAGCAGCCAAGATATTTGGACAGGACTGGTAGATAAGGGCTTCTGAGACATGCAGTCTGGAGTGCAGCTGGAGACTGTGCAGTATATCTCACAGTTCCTAAAATTTCCATGTCTTTTGTGCTTTAAATAAGTTTTATTCCTTTCCATTGTTAATAGATGCTACTCAACGTGACTGTTTTAGTTGTTCACATGCAAATTTAGCAGAACAAAACCCACTCCAAGTTTCCAAGAACAGAGTTGTGTGCATACATCAGGTTACCAAATGTAAAAACTGTGACATTTATTGTTAGCTTAAAAAATCAAGTAAAAAAAAAAAAAATACAAAAAGGACTAAATGTAACATATCTGTCATAGACACTGAATTTCATTTTTTTCATAATAAAAAAATTGAAAGCTTATGGGTCAGGATTAAAGGGAGCACAGGGGCACATGATGTTACAGTGGCATCTGCTACAGAACACCAGATCAGTGACAGGGAGGATGAGACCCTCTATACACAGATAGGAGCAGCATCACATTCGCACATCCTGGTCTTCATGGGGGACTTCAACCACCCCAATATCTGTTGGAAGGACAACACAGCAGGGCACAAGAAATTCAGGAAGTTCTTGGAATGTGTTGATGATAACTTCCTTCTTGAAATGATGGAGAAGCCAACAAGGAAAAGAGCTGTGTTGGACCTTGTCCTTACCATCAAGGAGGGGCTNACCATCAAGGAGGGGCTGGTGGGGAATGCCAAGTTCAAAGGTAGCCTCAGCTGTAGTGACCGTGAAATGGTAGAATTCAAGATTCTTAGAGCAGCCAAGAGGGTGTGCAGCATGCTTGTCATCCTGGACTTCAGGAGAGCAGACTTTGGACTTCTGAGAGATCTGATTGGCAGGGTAGTGTGAGAAAAATAACTGGAGGGGAGAGGGACCAAGAAAGCTAGTTAGCGTTCAAGGATCACCTCCTCCAGGCTCAGGAGAGGTGCATGACAAAAAAGAAAAAATCAGGCAAAATAGCAAGAAGGCCTGTGTGGATGAACAAGGAACTGTTAGCCAAGCTCAGAATCAAAAAGGAGGCCTATAGAGGGCAGAAGTAAGGACGGGTAGACTCTGCGGAATATAGAGAAACTGTTCAAGCCGCCAGGAACCACATCAGGCAAGTGAAAGCCCAGAGAGAAGTGAATCTGGCCAAGGACATTAAAGACAACAAGAAAAACTTCTATAGATAGGTCAGAGGTAAAGGCAAGACTAGGGAAACTCTGGGCTTTCTCCAGAAAAAAAATGAGACCTGATCACCCAGAATATGGATAAGGCTGAGGTATTGAATGCTTCTTTTGCCTCAGTCTTCACCGGCAAGGGCTCTAACNCTGTGTGGATGAACAAGGAACTGTTAGCCAAGCTCAGAATCAAAAAGGAGGCCTATAGAGGGCAGAAGTAAGGACGGGTAGACTCTGCGGAATATAGAGAAACTGTTCAAGCCGCCAGGAACCACATCAGGCAAGTGAAAGCCCAGAGAGAAGTGAATCTGGCCAAGGACATTAAAGACAACAAGAAAAACTTCTATAGATAGGTCAGAGGTAAAGGCAAGACTAGGGAAACTCTGGGGTTTCTCCAGAGAACANACCTGATCACCCAGAATATGGATAAGGCTGAGGTATTGAATGCTTCTTTTGCCTCAGTCTTCACCGGCAAGGGCTCTAACCGTGCTGCCCAAGTTATGGAAGGCAAAATCAGGGGCTCTGAGAGTGAAGAACTGCCCACAGTAGGAGAAGATCAGGTTTGAGACCACCTGAGGAATGTGAAGGTGCATAAGTCCATAGGACCTGGAGAAATCTATCCACGGATCCTGAGGGAGCTGGTGGATGAAGTGCTAAGCCATTTTCCAACACATTTGAGAAATCATGGCATTCTGGCAAAATCCCTGCAGATTGGAAAAAGAGGAACATAACCCTGACATTCAAAAAAAGGAAAAGAAGAAAACCCAGGGAACTATAGCCAATCCATCTCACCTCTGTGCCTGTCAAGATCATAGAGCAGATCCTCCTGCAATCTCTGCTAAGGCACATGGAAAATGAGGAGGCAATTGGAGATGACCAGTATGGCTTCACCAAGGGCAAATCCTGCCTGACAAATCTGGTGGCCTTCTGTGATACTGCCACAGACTTGGTGGACAAGAGCAAAGCAACGAATGTCATCTACAGGGACTTAGGCAAAGCATTTCACACTATCTTGCATGACAAAAATTGGAAAATTATGGATTCAATGGATGGACAGCTCAGTGGATAAGGAACTGGCTGGATGGCCACACTCAAAGGGTTGTGGTCAACGGTTCAATGTCCAAGTGGCAGCTGGTGACAAGTGGTGCCGCTCAAGAGTCAGTACTGGGACTAATACTATTTAACATCTTTGTCAGAGAAATGGAGAGTGGGATAGATGCACCCTCAGCAAGTTTGTTAATGACAGCAAGCTCGGTGGCGTGGCTTACAAGCTGGAAGGAAGGGATGTCATCCAGAGGGACCTGGACAGGCTGGAGAGGCGGGCTGGTGCAAATCGCATGAAGTTCAACCAAAACAAGTGCAGGCTCCTGTACCTGGGATATGACGATCCCAGGAACAAAGACAGGTTGGTCAGAGAATGGCTGGAGAGCAGCCCTGAGGAGAAAGATTTATGAGTGCCTATGGCTTAGAAGCTCAACAAGAGCCAGCAGTGTGCTCTGGCAGACCAGAAAGCCGACTGTATCCCGGGTTGCATCAAGAGAGGTCACGGGAGGTGATTCTCCCCCACTACTCTGCACTTGTGAGAACCCACCCGGAGTACTGTTTCCAGCTTTGGAGTCCTCAATACAGAAAGGACATGGACCTGTTGGAACGGGTCCAGCAGAGGACCACCAAGATGATCAGAGGGCTGGAGCACCTCTCCTGTGAAGGCAGACTGAGAGAGCTGGGTTTGTTTAGTCTGGAGAAAGCAAGGCCTCCAGGGAGACCTTTTAGAAGTGTTCCAGTATCTGAAGGGAGCCTACAGGAGAGCTAGAGAGGGATTATTTGTCAGGAAGTCTAGTGACAGGACAAGGGGTAATGGTTTTAAATTGGAAGAGGGGGCATTTAGACTGGACATCAGGAAGCAGTTCTTTCCTGTGAGGGTGGTGAGGCACTGGAACATGTTTCCCAGTGAAATTGTGGAAACCCTATCCCTTGGAGTGTTCAAGACCAGGCTGGATGGGGCTTTGAGCAGTCTGATCTAGTGGGATGTGTCCTTGCTTATGGCAGGGGGATTGGAACTCAATGATCTTTAAGGTCCTTTCCAACTTTAACTGTTCTATAATTCTATGGTGATAAAAGAATTCATGAAAGAAACAGAAGGCCCAGTACTTCGAAATTACATTTTCTTAGCATGTTAGTGAAACTAGCACCTAAACAAAAAGTGTCAAAAGAAAAATATTATATCCATGTTCTTTTTCTGAGGTCTTGAGGCTGGATCCACAACAGAGGATTACTGACTTTGTGCCTTGTGTAGTGATTTAGAGGTTAAGTAACCACATACTATTTTGTACCTGCCACTAAGAATTTAATCCACAATGTAACTATGGAAAAATATGTTCACTTTTAGCCTCACCTGGAGGTAGATAAAATGCTTAGATTCTTCTAGTAAAATTCCTCAAATCCTACATGTTTGTTCCTGTTCTCACTGAAAACTGTCATAATCCAAGGGTGCCTCTCTTATGTCCAAACACAATGAGTTCAGACTGATAAGTAATTTTTCTCTCTCTTTCTTTCTTTCTTTTCTCTCTTTCTCTCTTTCTCTCTTTCTCTCTTTCTTTCTCTCTTTCTTTCTTTCTCTCTTTCTTTCTTTCTCTCTTTCTTTCTTTCTTTTTCTTTTTTTCTTTCTTTCTACATCACTAGTACATAAAATAGGAACACTTCTTGGGAAGGATCCCAATGAAACAATTGTTATACACAAAACAACTAAGTTGAACCTAAGAGATATTATTGAAAATGTTATGAAATAGTTAAGATCTTTCTTTGTAAGAGTCAAATCTCACCATTAGAAGTGGTCACCTTTTTTTAAGAATTCCCTTTCCATTTGGTGATATAGTACTGGAGACGTAATTAAGACATTTGACACCCTCTCAAATCAGTAATTATTTTTTTCTTTAAGGAGTGACATTCAGAGTCTCACGTTAGAATATTCCCCTGAGAGTGGGAAAGTTTGAATGGCAGGATTAAGTCAATCTTTTTAATTCAAAATCCTGAATGCATCTGTGAACACAGATTAAACTTGGAAACCTCTAGAGGAGGATTTTTTTCTTTTCTCCCCAGAAATGACCAACAAAACCATATCTACATGCCTTTTATTTTCAAGACCTCTAATATATATGTTGTTACACTGTCTTGTTACATTAATTTAGTGTAATTTTTAGGTTCAGACGAACAAAAACTACTACTCATTTAGAACTGAGAAAAATATCTCCTGATGAGTACATCTGAGTAAAACAAATCTCCATATTTTCCTTATGTCTCCTTCGTGCTCTATTTTGTTCACTGATTGTCCCAGGAAGTGGTGACTTAGGACACAGTTGCAGGCAGTGGGATTGCTTATATTATGTTTCTTCATGCTCATTATTTCTACAACTACTATGTCCTTTTGGGATTGTTGGTCATAAGACAAATTGTTCCATCTCTGCAGGAGACAAATACTCTGCAACAGAGGAAGCATGAGACTTCTCAGCAGTGTAAGAGAATGAAAAACAAAACAAAACAAAAAAAACAACAAAACCAAAATAAAACCAACACAAAAAGCCAAGCAAATAAAAACCTCACATATATCAGTGGGTGTCCCAAAGAAGGAAGACTAGGATCACTCTTGTTTAGGGATAAGAAATCTAAAATTCAGAAAAGTCAGGGTAAAGGTAGGGTAGATACCAGAAGTTTGGCAGCTCTTGCTGTGTTTCTCAATGCCTTTATTTGCCAACATTAATTACTGTTCCAGGCACTCTCACTATTAGTCCTTTTCATAGCAGCAAAACAAGATTTTCAGAGCTCTATTGTAGACAGGGTAGAATTGGCCAATAGTCCCTATCTGATGGGCTTCCTTAGGCAACTGTTTGGCCCATGGCTAGAACTGCTCCTTTGCCTTGCCTTTTTGATGAGCTAGGGCTTAAAGCATTGCACTAAAGTTTAACTTTGTAAAGGTTTTTCAACAGTCTGAAACTAAAAATCTGAAACTGAAGGACAGTACTGATAATATACAAACAAACTAGGCTTATATAATATCTGCATGTAACGTTTTCTTAAAATAATTAAATATTCCTGCAGAAATATAAAATCTTTTCTTTTAAAATCGTGAGGTTTGCTGTAGCAGATAAACAGATAATGAAAATTTCAAAAAAATATAAATAAATTGAGTTAATTTACTGTGATATTAATTTTTAGTTTTACAATTATACCTATAGTAAAATATTTTATTGTCTTTCTGACTGAGAATAAAAATTTGAAGGAAATTACCATAGACTTCCTGTATAGCTCCATCAGCTCCTTTAATACTCAATATTTGGTTATGAAACAAGCCTAAATCTCATTTCAAAAGCGGAAGAGTGACTTTATCTTTTCATGGCTGAAAGGCTCATTAAGCTTTTCTGGTGTAAATTAAAACTGAAGTGCGTATTGCTTATAAAGACCTGTAGTAGTGAAAATTTCTAGTTGCCTAAGAATCGTGACCTTTCTCATCTTTATATTGATTAAAAGGAGCTTATTTGGTTTGGTTTTGTGTTTGGTTGTTTTCCCTTGTAAAGGTAGCAATCAGCTTCTATTGGCAGTGTGGGTTTTGGCTGGTTGCGTTTGTTTTCTGGTTTTATATATAATAATATTATTACAGCTTTCGTTTGCAAAGGAAACAACCAACAAGTTTTTTAATTTGTTGAGGCCTTAATATTATTTTTTTTTTAATTTTGTCTGTCCATCACTATGTAACAATCTTTTATAAAAATTATACAGTAACCAGAGATTTTTACAATTCTATATGAGTTTGTCTTTGAAAGACAAACTCATGTAGACAAACTGGTCTAAATTCTACATCTTTAATGCAACACTGAATTTGAGAAAATTTCATTCATTAGGCACTATTAAAATTTAAACTGAGTTTACTCAGAAAGATGCACAAATAGAAATAATGCAACTTAGGTCCAGTCTGCTACAGCTAATACCATATCTAATTTACATAAATCATTTAAGCAAAGACAATGAAGTGGAAATTTTAGATCTAGGAAAAGGATGGATGTTCCTTCTGACTTCGTCTTCCCTAAAATATTTATTATCATACTTGCAAAAGCAGTAGAAGGACAAGGAAGATACAAGAGAAAACCAAGATTTCTAATGTAATAACCCCATGTATCCAAAGGATTTCAGTAACACTTATCTCCATTCCAGTCTTTGATAAATGAAACTCGAGACCCCGTAAATTGAAACAAAGCAGGAAAGCTTAAAAGTGGTGCACCACTTCTTCACTCAGTGGCCTTGGAATAATGAAAGGTCGAGACCGGTGATCATCTGTCTCCATAATTTCAGTCACAATTGGCAAACACAATTTAGAAACTGCCAGGAAGTGAAATTGGTCTCACTCCCTGAGAAAGGAGTATCCGTCTCTTACAATTTGTTCACCCCACTACAACAACAAAGAAATTCAACCACATTTGTGGCTATCCTTAGTTTATAAGGTTGTAATAACTTCATAAGGATTCATTGACTTGCATGTCAGTGCACTTTTAAGTGTTTTTCATCTGCCACAAACCAAAAAAAAAAAAAAAAAAAAAAAAAAAAAGCTAAGAGAAACACCACAAAAATATGTGCATCATCTTTGAGGCTAGAAATGTTAAAAGCTTGTATCAATACAGCACAGATTTGATGAAACTGAAAACTTGGCTTCTAGTAATATTTTTAACACCAATTTTTTTTTTCCCTATCAGCAGGATAAGACTGAACCATGGACAAGAATAGTGCATTCTTTTAGAAAACGAGCAGCTTGTGAAATAAATATTTTTTTTCAACTAAGCTCATTGAAATAGAAGTATCAATGGATTATTTCGTTTTCCCCTTAAAAAGTGAGATTTGCATTAAGGTACTTGAAATGAAAGAGGAAAAATACAAAAGTATAAAGTCCTATGTATATACTTGTGCTGTCTTTGGCTAAGATAGAATTAATTTTCTTCATGGTAGCTAATATGGGGTTATGGTTTGGATTTGTACTGAAAATAGTGTTGATAATACAGGGATGTTTTTGTTATTGCTGAGCAGCCCTTAGAAAATCAAGGCGTCTTCAGATTCTTACTGCACCCCATCAGCAAGCAGGCTTGGGAGGCACAAGAAGTTGGGAGGGGTTTCATTCAGGACAGCTGACCCCACTTGATCAAAGGGGAATTTCATATCATGCTCAGAAATGTAAAGCTAGGGGAAGAGAAAGAAGAGACTCATTCAGAGTGATGAAGACAGGCTGAGAGAAATGGGGTTGTTCAGCCTGGAGAAGAGAAGGCTCCGGGGAGACCTGATAGCAGCCTTCCGATACCTAAAGGGGGCCTACATGACAGATGGGGAGGTACTCTTTAGCAGGCAATGTAGTGACAAGACAAGGGGTAATAGTTTAAAACTGAAAGAGAGGAGATTTAGATTATATACTAGAAAGGAATTGTTTACTGTGAGGGTGGTGAGCCACTGGAACAAGTTACCCTGAGATGTTGTAAGCCCCATCCCTGGAGTGTTCAAGGCTAGGCTGAATGAAGCTTTGAGCAATGTGGTCTAGTGGAAGGTGTTCCTACCCATGGCAGTGGCGTTGGAACTCAACAAGATTTAAGGTCCCTTCCAACCCAAACTGTTCTATGATTCTATGAAAAAGAGCCTGACTCTATCTTCTTTGTACTCTCCTTTCAGGTATTTATAGACATTGGTACAATCTCTCCTCTCTCCCCTAGGCAATCCTTTTATTATCAGGCTGTAAGGTCCCAGCATTCCCAGCCTTCCCTAGTCCCTTAATCATCCTTGTGGTTTTTTTTCTCCGATATATCCATTTCTTTCTCTTACTGAGGAGCTCAGAACTGGACCTAGTAATCCAGATGTCATCTCAGCAATGTTGAGTCAAGAGGAAGGATCACCTCCATCAGTCTGCTGAAAGCATTCTTCCCAATGTAGCCCAGAGTGCTGTCAACTGCCTTTCCTCATTTGTGGGCTCATTTTCAGTGTGTAGTCCACCAGGACTTTCCTATCAGCTGCTCTCTACCTGGTTGGCCCTTAGAATGTTCTTCTGCATGGGGTTATTATTCTCCAAAGGCAGGATTTTGCATTTCCCCTTGCTGAACTTCATGAGATTCTTGTTGACCAATTTCTCTAGTCTATCTTGGTGCCTCTGAAAGGCAGTGTGTTGATCTTATGTACCAGCTGCTCCTTCTGGTTTTATATTTTCTGTAAACTTACTGAGGTGGTACTCCACAAATCTCATGGGTTGTTTGTGCCCTGCTTTGTTGCCCATCCAGGAGATAATAGAGTGATTCAAGCATCCCAGGAGAATAAGGACCTGTGAATGTGAGGCTTCTTCCACTTATGCAGTGAGGGTTTCATCTACTTCTTCCTGCAGTCTAAACAGACCCCTGCCACAATGTAACCTGTATTGGTCTTTCTGCTAATCCTGACCCATACAGTCTCTGTCTTTTCCTAGTCTGTCCTCGCGCTGGGCTCCACTGGGGTCTTGCATAAAGAGCAACTCTTCTTTGCAATTCTGCCATTTCTTCCTAAGGAGTCTGTGTCAATCTATCACAGCACTGCAGTCGTGTGAGCTATCCCACCACATTATCTTGATCCAGTGTTTCAGTATTATATTTCCCCTGTGGGAATGGCTTTTGATTAGGTAAGGAATATAAGCCTGTTGTCTCTACCTGTAGGTTGGTCGTTTCTATCATGCCAGCTTTCTTCCTTATACTAATAAACTTTCTAATCGAAAGATGAAAAGCACTGATTTTAATATTAATAATTATAATAATTGTGATGTTTTTTAATGTCAGTAATTTTATCTTTTAACATGCAATTTACATTACTATAAATATTGTTTTCTAGAGAATAATAAAAGTCTTTTATATCTCTCTGTATATATTTATATATGTATTTGATTCTTCAGTCTTTGTCAATTGTTCTTTTGGTAAACTATCCTAATATTATTACTCAAAGCAATCACTCAGCATTTGTTTTATTTAAATTAAAAAAAAAAAAAAATCCCCCTAATTTGTTCCCTTGCCAAAATGTTTGCTAGTAAGAAGCTGTATTTATCTTTCAATTCCCTTTGCAATATTAATTCTATAATAACTGAACAAAGTCAAGAGAAACTGTAGAGTGGATATACACAGTAACATCAACAATAACTTCCTCCAATCTACCTTGTCAATTAAGTAAAGACGGGGAGTTGACAAAAAACATTAAGGTCTGGATATGTTTCTATCAATATGTTCCTCATAAGTGATTCCTAGAATGCTGAAGTTGTCTTTTCCAGGAAAGCCATTAATGGATATAGATTGGTAGTGAAACTACAGGAGCAAAGAACATGAGTCCAGAATATAGATTCATTCATCTTACAGATACAAATCATTAGGTGATCCTGAAAAAAAAAGTGACCCTTGTTTAATCTAAATAATTTACCATAATAATTACTTGGAGGGGAAGAGGGGGGGAGGAGAGGGGGAGGGGGGAGAGGGGAGTAAGAGAGGAAGAAAAGATCTTTAATATGAGTTCTTAAAGAAGCCATTATTTTCTGTTAATTCTTGCTACAAGGTAATGTATTGGGAAGACAGAAATATTTTGGTGACTTGCGATCCACTGGATTCTTTCATACAGCAAGACCCACTCTAGCAAAAAATGCCATACATACAGTGGTATATATCCAACAGAGAGATATCTTTTTATGGTTGCTTCTCTTTTCCTTTTTGTAGGCTGTAATCTGTTCTGTAATCTGTTCTATAGATTGATCTTATCATACATGTATTAATAGTACTGATCTTCCAATAACTTTCCTTCAGGGCAACACGTGGGCCAGTAAACTAATAACACCGAAAATAAATTTATTATATTTATTTGATGTAGTCTCCAATTCAACAGGTCATAGCATGCAATAACCAAATAGGAAAAAAAATGAGACAAAAAATCTTACAAAAAAAAAGATTTCAGGCATTTATTTTTATTTTTTTCCCCAGTAAAATATATACCAGCCACCATGACTTTCATTACTGGTTCTTGACTCACATCTTCAGTCTCACAAAATTCTTAACCCATCCAAACTCCGGCATGTGTCCTTGCCCAGTGTTAGCTGCTTTTGTCTTAAGCTTTCCTAAGTACAGAGATATTTTTCTGTAACAACCACTGTGAATACTAATACTTAAATAAAATAAAATAACAAGTTTACTTTTCAAGTAATCAGTGTTAGTGTCCTTGTCCTGATCTCGCATTGCGAAAGTAGAAGAAAAAAATCCCTCAAGTTTTGGTTTTGATTTTTTTTCATTTACCCTTGGATCGTCTGGTGACTCTGTGTCTGGAACTTGGATACCGGTATTTGCTTCCATTAATATAAAAAGAATACCAGCATACAAGGGAAAATGAACAAAATAACTGAAAAAATAAGTCTTTGATAGCAGTTAACAAATACATCTGGCCACATTTAACACCTGAATAAACAGAAGTAGGATGAAAAGACATTAAATAGGGAAGAGAATAATTAAGGCAATAATGTCCTATCCGTTTTAACCAAAATAAATAAATTAAATGAGCTAGCATGGAGCAGTAACCATGAAAATTTTCTCTGTCATAATAAAAGAGAAGTAGAGATGGTGCTGTCAGAAGAAAAATGAAAGTTAAAACCAACTACAACAAATATTTATGGAGAACTAAACAAATCTTAGGGGTTGATACTAAAGATAAATAAAGTGCAAGAGTTTTATTAGTCTTAAGATTCACTAAATCAAAGGAAAGTCAAGCATTACTTATTTGCATAAGGGCTAGGGAGTATTCATTTAAAGAGGTCTAAAGGCATGCAGATGTTAAGATAATTACCAAATAGAATGACCCCTCACAAATTAGCTCAGGAAGTCCTTGTTAATGTGGAGAACTTGGAGATTAAAATTACGTAATACAGTTAATGTTCATTCAATCTCACTTTTAGAAGCTATTAAGGAATTGATCTTATCCTGACTAGTTTGGGCTGTATACAAAATACACAATAGAGAAACCTAAATGTGATTTTAATTAACAGAAGGCCTAATCACAAGAGAATTGTGAAGAACACAATATGGCACTGAAGTTTTGTTTTGTTTTGTTTTGTTTTGTTTTGTTTTGTTTTGTTTTGTTTTCATAATATATGCATTACTGATGATAAAACACTCTTATTTGTTAGCTGTTGTTTAACTATGTTGATGCAAGTTCGTATTTTCTTGCCATTAGGTGCTTTTCTCAACAACATTAACAAACTTAGCATTAGCTTATTTACAACAATAACCCAAGTTAATTTCCTCAGTCAATTACTCAATTAGCATCTCTATTTAATTCATTAGTCTATGTCACTTCATTAAAAGGAAAGCTATGACTTACTTCAATGTTATGCAAAATTCAAGATGCTAAGAGTACCTACATTTTAGAACAGTTAAGTATCTTAAATTAACAGCAAATTTCAGCTGTGCTGCTGTTAGGGAAATGAATTATAATTACTGATCTGTACTGTGTGTGACTTGGAATTTTATTTATTAAATATGATAGGATTTCAAATATTTGCTATCAGAATATTTCTCATAACATCCATTTCTACCTCCACCATCTTCCTTTTCTTTTAGATACTAATGTGATTCTGTGATATGAATTAACACCCCAAAATGCTAACTAATTTGCTGATATCTCTCCTCAAAAATCTAAAACCTTCAAAACAGTCTGGAATTTTTGACTGCACACTGACTATGTTGTGATTCCCTTCACATACCTTTTTTCTGCATAGAAATGCTATACATGCAGTTAGCAGTTGAAAAATAGTCTTTTTCATTATGGAAATAATATTGAATTCAGGTCTCTAAAAATAATGGTTGTGTTCTAATTGAAAAACACAAGCCCCAAGTTTCTGGAACCAAGAGATCTTCAGTTTAATTATCCTAGAGAGAGAAGCTTATGTTTTACAAGAGAAAGAAGTATTTTAACATCTTGAGATATTCTTACTGTGATTGTTTATTCAGAAACAGAAAGAGAAAAGAGAGATTAGAAAAAAATAAATAAAATTAATGGAAAAGAAAAGAAGATCTAACTGCAAGAGGGCCTATAATTCATTCACTTGTCAATTGCTTGCTCATACTATTAGCATCATGATCTTGCTGCTCTTATCTAGTAAACCCCCAATGCCACTGTGGTAGAACAGGAAGCGAAGCCCTTCAGCTACAAGTGCTTGAGAACTAAGTTCCCTGCTGCAAGTACTTTTTGCTCTCTCCTAGGATATATGGAGGTATCTGGATTAGCGTCAAGTAGAAACATAATATTTTGACAATCCAGTTGTTTTCATATGTGAATGAATGAAAAAATGAACCAACAGTCTCCATAGCTAGAATAATTTTGCATCATAGAATCATGTAAACATGGAATGGTTAGAATTGGAAGGGACCTTAAAGATCATTGAGTTCCAACTCACCAGCCATGGGCAGGGAAACCTCCCACTAGAGCAGGTTGCTCAGAACACCATCCAACATGGCTTTAAACACTTCCAGGGGTGAGGCATCCACAAATTCTTTGGACATGTTCCAGTGCCTCACCACCCTCACAGGAAAGAGCTTCTTCCTAATATCTAATATAATCTCCCCTCTTTCAATTTAAAACCATTACCCCTTTCCTGTCACTACACTTCCTGACAAAGAATCCCTCCCTCTCCAGCTCTCCTGTAGACTCCCTTCAGATACTGGAACACTGCTAGAAGGTCTCCCCAGGATAAACAGTCCTAGGTCTCTCAGTCTGTCTTCATAGGAGAAATGCTCCGTCCCTCTGATTGGCTTTGTGGCCCCTCTGCTGGACCAGTTCCAACAGGTGCATGTCCTTTCGATGTTGAGGACTACAGAGTTGGACACAATACTCCACGTAGGATCTCACAAGTGCAGAGTAGAGGAGGAGGATCATCTCCCTTGACCTGCTGGTCACTCTTCTTTTAATGCAGCCCAGGATACCATTGGCTTTCTGGGCTGCTGGCACGCACTGCCGGCTCACGTTGAACTTCTCATCCAAGAGCACGCCCAAGTACTTCTCCTCAGGGCTGCCCTCCAGCCATTCTCCGCCCAACCTGTCTTTGTGCCTGGGATTGCCATGTCCCAGTTGCAGGACTCTGAGGACTCTGCACTTGGCTTTGTTGATTTTCATGCAATTTGCAGTAGCCCATCTCTCCAGCCTGTCCAGGTCCCCCTGGATGGCATCCCTTCCTTCCAGCCTGTAAGATGTACCACTGATCTTGGTGTCATCAGCAAACTTGCTGATGGTGCATTCTTTTCCACAAAAAAAAAAAGCAACCAAAAAAAACCAACAAAAAAAAAAAAAAAACCTCATCCAAAACACCAATATTACTCTGTGATTAGCATATTTTAACAGAGTTTTCTGAAATGGTAGTTTCTCTGGAGTTGCACTCTAAGGTATTTTTTCTGGAGGTGTTCACTGATGGAAGCCACTGCAGGAAAAATTTTGCAGGTAAGTCCTTCAAAGCAAGGTCTCAGAAGGTGTAGCCCATTGAAGAGTCATAGTCAGAGCCTAAAATCCTGTTTGTCAAATAAATGGCAGAAAGCCAACTGGAAAGGGGGAAAAAGATACCTTCTGATGTATTTTAGTATATGCATATATTAAGGATTATGAATTTGTGTCATTATTTGCATTTTATCTTTGTTTGTCTTTCATTAAACAAGGTTTAACACAAGTGATAACAACCGGGAATTCTTTTACCAATGGAATTTTTGAACTTGAAAATCTTAGTCTTTCAGTGCTTCCACCCATTTATCTCAAGGATAACAAAAAGGATCCCTATTACAGCAATGCAGTGCATGCAAGGATAAAGTGAGAAATTAAATTGCTTCCAATGTAGATGGATGGAACTCCCCCTCTGCAAATTGCTCGATCTAGAGCAGCTGTGGCACTTCATAGGGCAGAGCCAGATGACATTTGTAGGTAGCCTGAATACAAAACCAATATGAATGCAAGAAGCTGGATTTTGGCTTCCTCTTTGGTCTGATCAGTTCAGGTATATCACAGTGCCAAAAATGTAATATGTCACAGCTATAAATTATATAGTAGTATTGACGTATATCATGTAACTCTGCAGCAAACCATTCATGGTTGTACTGGATTGAGTCTACCAAAGTGCCATGAAGGTTATTAACGGACTAGAGCATCTCTTGTATAAGAATAGCATGAGAGATCTGGGACTGTTTGACTGAGAGAAGTTTCTGGGGGAATCTCATAGATGTGGATAAAGAACTGGTTGCAGGAAGCCAAAAAAATGTAGCCAGATCCTACCTACTAATATATCTAGGGGCAACAGGCTCAAATGGATACACACAAAATCATGCTGAAACAAAATAAGTAACTCTTTTAACTACAAGAATGGTCAATAGAATAGATTGCCCAGAGGTGTTCTGAACTGCCCACCCATGGAGACATTCAAAACCCAACTGGATATGGCTCTGGGCAATCTAATTTAGCTGACCCTGCTTGACCAAGGGGTTGTACTAGGCAAGATAAAGAGGTCCCTTCCACCTTCAGCTGTTCTGTGAAAAATATTAAAGAGAACTATACACATACTCATAAAACAAAATAAAATCTCAAATCAAAATTTTGTTCAGAGTTAGAAAATAAAGCTATAAATCCAGTGTAAATCCAGTTTCCAAGGGGAAAATTTTCCATTTTCATAATCAAAATAAGTATCTTTTATGTTTAATTTAAATTTTCCAGGAAGTTCACATTCATTACATATCCTCACTATTACAGCCACAAAACAAGCACAATTAAAAAACTTTAAAATATTTTAATTCACTAAATAAAAATGCTGGAATATCTTCTAATTTTGCAGTATTTGTAGTAAAACAGAGTACTTCTAATGACATTCATTTTTTTTTTGTAATATTTATCCACAGCTACAGTGACACAAATGAAATAACTTATATGACTATGACTACTATCTTGCCATCTCTTATTATAAATCATCAAAATATCAGGAAGTGTCAACCTGGCTACCTTCTCTCGTATGGCACACATGCCATAACAAATCCCTTCTTGTGTTCCAAGAAAACCATTTTTATACCTCCTATGAAGATCCTTTTCTTCCTTCTCTTATTGCTGCTGGAAGCTGCTCAACAGTGTTCCTGCTCAAAGTTTGTAGCCTGTTGTCCTTACATACTCTCTTTGTTTCTCGTTGCCTTGATTAAATGTCTTCGCTGATACACAATATTTGCTGGTCTGGTGTATAGTACCTCTGAACACACTCTGAAAGTTCAATTAAATAAGAATTGAAATATAAAAATAGATTGAAATATTTTGTAATGCATTTCTTTGTTTTGATACTGTGCATATTACATATACAGTAAGTTTGTCTTTGTTGAAACTAAACCAGTAATGAAATGAGGATAAGGCTCTGAAGTACAGCAGCTAATGAAACACAGATTTGCAAGGAAGCAAAGATCAATTTAAGGTTTTGCAGTCCACCCACCCAGCCACACTAAGGAAGGTAAGGAAGGGAAATGAAAGTGAGTTACAAGCCCATCATTTCTACCAACAACCTAACTGGCCATTTTTACTGATTACTTATGTGACTGGAATCAAAAGCTTCACAGGAAAAGAATGTGCTACCTTATGGAACACCTAAATATTCTGCCTATGCAACATAAAAACTGGTGACTCATTCCAATCTCTATTTTTTTTTCCTGTAATCAAATTATGTCACTGCATATGCAGTAATTCATCTTTAGAAGAATTACCCACATGAACACTACATAGTCTTTGTCTTCAAGTATGTGAGATGGTGGAGATCAAAAGATCATTTATATATAGAAGGTTTACATAAAATCTGTACTAAAGAAAACCAAAAGAAAACACTCCCCAGCTTATTTCCTACACAAACTCACAGGCTCCCCTGCAGGTTAGACAGCAAAAGCATTTTTTTTTTTTTAATTTTTTTTATTTCTTGTTAATTTTCTCATTGCTGTATCCAGTACACTGTGGTAAAGCCTAGAGGCAGTTGTTCCCATTGAGATGAATATTTTGCAAGTGAGAAGTCTCCTGCAGATGTTTGGAATAAGAAACGAGTAAACAGATAATGGGAACAATATTAAATGTGAGTTGATAACGAATATCACCAGAAGCTCATATGTGGTCAGCTATGCACAATCCTAAACTACCCTGCAAGCTTCCAGTCAGGGAGTCGATAGTGATGCTAAAGCCTCAGTTCAGAAATAGACCTCAGTTTACTTACTCTCACCTCAAGGATCAGGTGGGGAGAGTGATGTGCGCATGATTACGTTGCCATGTCCTGATGTGGTTTGACTAACCTTAAACATCCAGTAAATTCACAAAATAAGCATGGCCAGCAGGACAAGGAAAGTGATTCTGCTTCTCTGCCCTTCTGAAACCACATCTGGAGTGCTATGTCCAGCTTTGGAGTCCTCAACACAGGAAAGACATGGATCTGTTGGAATAGGTCCAACGAAGGGCCATGAAGATGGAGGGATGGAGGGATGGAGCACCTCTCCTATGAAGACAGGCTGAGAGACCTGTGGGTTTTGAGCCTGGAGAAGAGAAGGCCTCCAAGGAGATCTTCTAGCAGCCTTCCAGTATCTGAAGAGAGCCTACAGCAGAGCTGGAGAAGGACCCTTTTCAGGAAGTCTAGTGACAGGACACAGGGTAACCATTTCAAATTGAAGGAGGGGAGATTTAGATTAGATATCAGAAATAATTATTTATTTTGAGAGTGATGAGCCACTGGAACAGGTTGTCCAAAGAAGGTGTGGATGCCTCATCCCTGGGAGTGTTCAAGGCCAGGCTGGATGGGGCTTTGCGCAATGTAGTCTAGTGGAAGATGTCCCTGACCATGGCTGGGGAGTTGGAACTCAATAATATTTAAGGTCCTTTCCAATTCTAACCATTCTATGATTCTATGACATAGATTTAGTTGTTATATTGCTACACTGTAAATGTGTTTGCCCTTGGCCATATAGATCATGCACTCTAAAGAAGGAAGAAAAGGCAGGAAAAAGCACCATCTGAAAACACTTTGTGAGAAATGGGATAAAGTAGATATTCCCTGACTGGCATTCATGCCCATATAGTATGATCAGAAACAATAATATGATCTACGCATGACATAATCCTGGATAATTATATATTACATCAGGAGTCTTGTTTTGAGTGCTAGCTCAGCATGTCTTAAGGGCACTGGACTCTTTATAGAAAATTTCACATATACAAGACAATTCTGAATGAAAGTAAGCAGTGGAATATACATTGTCTGTACAATTCTTTGTATGAATCCTTTTTATCCCTTATTTCTTTTGGTGGTATAAAACATTTAACAGCCATGACACATAAATCATTGTTATCTTCTGAGATGATCCAATACCTTTTGAAGGAGATTTGGAAAATCCATTCATTGCACTGCATTGAATTTTCAAGGTTAATTTAGCACTCCTGACACTCACAGCATTAAAAAAAAAAAAATAATTAAAAATGCTGCAAAAAAAAACCCCAGCCAACCACAAATTCTATAATGCAAAATATGTGAGAAATATGACACTCATAGGGCACAGCACTATGAAACAGCCCAGCCTAGCCTATTCAAGAGCCTAATAGTATTGTATTGTTTAAAATTAGACTGCTCTGATTTAAAAAAAAACACAGATAAGGTTCATATATATAGCCATTGCCTTTCTTACTTAATTCAATGATTGCACAGTTAAGTCAAACTTGTTTAGAAACACTCAATATTGGGATTTTTTGTTTTGTTTTGTTGGTGGGTTTTTTGCCACGTTTGGATTTCATACGAATGTGTGGTTTGTTTATGGAATCATAGCCATTTTATATAAATTATTGTCAGTCATACTTTTTCTAGGTTCTGCTGCAACAATGTGCGTGTGTATGGCCTGGAGGGGGATCAGGGATTTCCCTTCTGTGCACATAAATTTCTTAAACGGCTATTGGGGAAGACATCAAATCCTTAAAGCAACATTCTAATATAACACTAGGAACTGTTCTCTTGGCCTTAAACCTTTACACTGACTCTCATTTATCGTTCTCATTGACTCAGATTTATGGATCTCATTGGCTTTATTGCTTTTCTCTTTTTAGAATACAAACATTTACATATTCAGTTATGCACACACTTGTTGTTGTTATGGTAATTCATGTTACTCTGTTCTCTCCCTAAAACTAGATTCACTGTGTTTCATTAGAACTTAAAGAAGTTAGATATTATGACCCAGAAATCAGGATCATAGATAGACAAGGTCAGACAAAGTAAGTAAATTTTAGAACTTCATAGAAAAAGAGGATAACTATGAATTGTGTGGGGCAGGTGTGAGAGAAACAAGAAAGTTGTACGGGAATTTCCAGAAGAGCAAGAAAAAGAAAGAATAAGAGATACAAATAATGAACAAAAGAAATGTGAATACACTTTTCGTGTGCCCCAGGTACTTAGGCTAGACATATAAATGTATTATCAGAAATGTTGTATAAAATTTAATCTCTTCATGGAAAAGTTTATTAAACCCTAAGGGTCCACTAGCCACAAGAACAAAAATAACGATAAGCTACTTCTTAACTTTAAAATTATTAAATAAGCATCATAGCTTAAACTAACCAGTTGCAAGTTAACAGTAACCCTACAGTGTAAAATCAATATTTTTATAATTCAGTTAACATGTCTGCACCTTTTGAAATTCTGGTTAGTAGGGAGAAGTCTATAATACAATTATAGGTCATTTGCATAAGGATTCCCAAGGGCTAGATGGTCTTATAATAAGGTTTAATAAACTTTTAAAACAGAACTAATTTCTGTTGACACATTCCCACATGTTCCCACAGGGCTTTTTATTGGGACCGGTTCTCTTTAACTTCTTTATCAATTATCTGAATTAGGGGACTGAGTGCACCCTCAGTAAGTTTCCAGATGACACCAAACTAGGTGGGAGTGTCAACCTGCCTGAGGGTAGAAGGCTTCGCAGAGAGATTCTATGATCTGTTCATGCTGGACCTATGGGCCAAGATCAATGGGCTGAGGTCCAATAAGACCAAGTGCCGAGTCCTACACTTGGGTCACTATACCACCATGCAAAGCTACAGGCCTGGGGAAGAGTTGCTGGAGAGTTGCCTGGCAAAAAAAAAGACCTAGGTGTGTTGGTCAACAGCCAGTTGAACATGAGCTAGCAGTGTGCCCAGGTGGTCAAGGTGGCCAACAGCATCCTGGTCTGTATCAGGAACAGCGTGCTGAGTGGGACTTGAGAGGTGACCATCCCCCTCTGCTTGGCACTGGTGAGGGTCCATCTCGAACGCTGTGTCCAGTTTTGGGCCCCTTTCCACAAAAAAGACATTGAGGTGCCAAAGCAGGTCCAGAGAAGGGCAGCGAAGCTGGTGAGGGGTCTGGAGAATAAGTCTTCTGAGGATAGACTAAGGAAGTTGGTGTTGTTCAATCTGAAGAAGAGGAGGCTGAGGGGAGACCTTATCATTATTTGCAACTACCTGAAAGGTGGTTGTAGAGAGGCAGAGGTCAGTCTCTTCTCCCAAGTCATGGGTGATAGGGCAAGAGGAAATGGCCTCAAGTAGTGCCAGGGGAGGTTCAGATTGGATATCAGGAAAAATTTTTAGACTGAAAGGGTTATTAAGCATTGGAATGGGCTGCCCAGGGAAGTGGTTGAGGCACCATCCCTGGCAGTATTTAAAAGATGGGTTGACATCATGCTCCGTGACATGGTTTAGTGATGAGTTGTAGTTTTTTTATCAGGATTAGGTAGATGGTTGGACTAGATGATCTCAAATGTCCCTTCCAACCTAGATAATTCTATGATTCTATGATTCTATGCAAAAAATCACAAAACTTTATTATAATGAGAAAATTTGGATGTCAGTTACACTTCTGTATATGCAGAGTAATTCCACCAAAACCAGTCATCCTGAGAAAAATTTACTTGAAAGAGTATCCCAAGAATTAATATGCTCTTACTAGACTCTTGGAGAAGAACTTAACATTAAGTTTATCAGAATAACTGTTTTTTTGGAAGAATCTGACAATAAAAAGACAATGTTCATATCGAGGTAGGTGATGCTTCAGTTCATACTCCAGTCATCTAAAATACATGTAGAAAGCTCCATTGTGTGAGAAACATGAAAGAGTATGTTGATCTCTAAAAAATAGAGGTGAGTGAGTGAAGACATTGAGGATAACTTGCAGTTGGGGCAGCCTTGGAGCTAGACACTATTCAGTCATGCAAGTGTGGCATTAAACTAATAAATCCAAACAACTTTCACGTAAATGTCTTTTACTGTGCTGTGTTACACAGACTTGCCACAGCCCAGCATACACTCCAAGTTCTTTGTATTCAACACCACAATATCCCCTAGGCATGTCTACGTGGAATGATTTTTGTCTTATCAAGACTACTCACTTAGAGTCTCCTTTCAAAATATATTGTAGTATGGAGTTAAATTTACTCTTGTCCTAGGTAAGGCTTACAACAAATACAGCAGGACTTGTAATTACATGCTTACATCCAATTGATTTCAAAGAATATTGTCAATAGTGATGTCAATAATGTCCTAAGCTGGTGCTGATTTCTGTTATGTAGTTTTGTTTTCTGATTATAAAATAATACTCTCTGTTGCACTTTGGTTGGAAATATTTAAAAATCTATTCACCTGTTAATTTCTAAAACACTTGGAATCAGCAAATATTTTGCTGAATGCCTTCTTTGTTATTACTGAAGCTCTGTCTAGCAATAATAACGTAATTTCCCAATTACAGTCATCTGAACTCGGAGTTTCTACTTAAAAAAAGACATCCACAAACATTTTTTAACCTTCTCTTCTCTCATCATGTGCTAAGAAGGTATTCAAAAAAACATGTAGACATTCTACCATGCCTTTAAAAAAATACATATTCTTTTTAAATTACTTCACCAAAAAAAAAAATCATTACTGGACAATAGATTATCTATATTCATATTTAAAATATAGAACAATCTGACAACTATATCTTTTTTATTGCTTTTGTTTTTTTCTTTGCTTAAATCAATGCATTTATACTGAAGTATAATGTATATATACTAGGGAAGGCTACACAGGTTTCACAAGTACCATAAAGCATTATTACAAAAGGATTCTTTTTCTAAGTGCTTATTCATGTTTCTTGTTAATTTAGAAATGTCACATGCTTCAGAACTCATTCTATTTTTAAACTGATTTTGTTAATAGAGAATTCTTTCTACATCAGCACTTCCCAACTTGTAAAATCAGCTTCACAAATGGAAATAACTGATAAATATCTGAGTGGTAGTGGATTTGAATTTAACTACTTGAAAGTACTAAAAATCTTTGAAACAATGAGCAATTATAAATTCTTGCTGGGTTACTCACAATGTGGTTCTGTTTATAGTAACTTTATCTGGCACAGATAAATTCAGTACTCTAATGTATGCACCAGTAGAGACTTGTACACACTATTTGTGCATAATTCAAGACATTCTAAATGTAAATGAAAAAGTCTGTAGTAATTTATGTGGTTCAAATTGTCAAATTTTCTTTCATATATACATATATGTGTGTACACTTACATATGGATGTTTTTGCATGTCTATGTATATATCTATATATAGTTCATAAAAGAATCACTACTTAGAAAATATCTCATATGAACTTAATTTGCAATAATCCTAAAACAATGTGCGGTCTCTCCTGTTTTTACTGTATATGGCTATATAAAACCTGAAATCTGTCAATTTTCCCACATATAGATGCACCTAACTGATCCTTACTTTAGAACTGTTAATATAATCTGTGAGTCATCTTTTTTTCCTGGAATTTCAAGAGTAAATTTCATCCTTTCCGACCTCCTAAGCACGAATGAGTCTACTATTTCCAACAGTGTGTTCAGTCCCTGGTAGTATGCTTTATAAATTACATGAAATAGAGTAGCAGCAGCTATAACTGTAGGCATCCAAAGTTCAATGTGTGTCTGTGATCTAGCTGTACTAACCTCTTTTTGTAGTCAGCTTTAGACAGTGAAATGTGATCAATTGTAAAATGAAATTAGTCATCTTTTTGAAGTGCCTGCGTCTTTGCATATTTTCATTGCTTAGGGAGAGGTTTGTGTGGCTAGCTCATAGTCTGAATATCCACTTTCTGATGTTTGTACCACTGATGTTTGCAATAAAGGAGACAAATCTGCTTAATTATTGGAATAATTATCTCAATTATTTTCCATCTTATAAAATTTTTTAGATACCTATAGAAAGCAATAAAATAAATATTTTTTTTAATTTTATTTTTATAATTCATTGGTAAACTAAAACAAGGAGATGAACAAGTTTGGTTTGGACATACGGTGATGACACTTACCTAGCACGGATTTGTAGCTAAAGAGTCTACCTGGTGTTTTACATTACTTGAGTTTTTATTACCAGTCCAGATTGAATGTCTCTGCACATCTCTGACAGAATAATTATTTTCAGACTTACTGTGTTAGATGAATTGATGTCACAGACATCTAAACAAGAAGGCAGAAAAATTAGATAATAGGTAAATAAAAAAATATTAGGTTATGTGATAATGTGAACGTGTGTTCTGATAAACAGTTGTCAACCTCAAATAATTTTCAGTTCAACAACTACAGAAAATGTATATGTACAATTTAAAAACTCTAGCTTTGTCTTTGAACATAACCAACGTGTCTTATATATTTTTTCTCAGATTTTCTACAAATATCTCTATGCTTTTTTTGTGTAAAATGTCTGCATATCCTGTTCTGATTTTGATAGGAAATCTAAAAGAAAATAACTGTGAGCTTTTTAATTCTTCATCATTTTGTAATTTTCACCCTTTGAATAAAATATATATAACAGTTCATTTTAAAACCTCATGATAATCACTATAACAGTTTTGTACAGACGAAGTCCATACGCGTTTAAAATGGAAATAGCTTTGAAACTACAGGGAACACTAAGAAACATGATTTTGATCTAAGAGTTTTCTGACTATTTTGTCAGGATAAATTGATGGAAAAACTGTTTTGGAATTTAGGACCACAGAAAAACACTATTGTGAACAAATCAAGGAGAACTCCATCACAGACTTCCTTTGACTTCCAGGACAAGTTGACAGGCTGAACCTTTCTTCCCCACCACAGCCACACTATACTGAGTGTTTCCTTGAGAAACTTAGAAATCTCTATATAGAGTATATTTCCTGTGTTTATAGCCAGGCTGTATTGTTTATAACTTTGTCACGTGTTTTGTATAATTAACGATGGTTTTATTTTTTATGTGCTTTGCAGACAGTGTATTTGTCACCAGCAACCCATAAGAACTTTTATATCTGTTGCTTAAATAAACTGCACCATTTAAGCAGCTAGTCGTTTTGGTTTCTCATTGGATGTGACCAAAGACAAATTTTGGTCTTCTAAATTGTAGTTGGAAATTATTCTCATCATAGTGAAACTAATCTTTAGTAAATTTTTTGCTGGAAGTGTTGCAAGTCTATTTAGTTGGTTATGTAATACAGCAAGGAGTTGACTTGTTGAAGCCATCAGTTTTGAAGAACTAACTTATAAATCACTTTGCATTAATTCCAATTCCAGTGCAGCTGAACATATAAGAACAGAACACTAACAGAACAGAAAGTAACTATAAATGTAAAGGATCTGGTAGCCTTTTCAAGGAATCACTTATGTGGCACTCATTAAAAGCATAACAGAGCTAGCAGTTTGATGCAAGATTCGTGGCTGAGAGTGTTGGCTCACGTACAATTCCAAGGTACAGAGTCTGCGGAAAAGAGTGCCTTTTATTTATCTTTTAGTAGAAACTGCTTATAAATTAGCCACTAGAAAGTCATGTCTTCCAGAATGTTTGATAAGATAAAATACAAAAACATGGTACAGCAAGTTGTATCAACTGGAAAGGGTAAAAAAAATCCCAGATTCTCATGAGTAAACTGTCTTACACATTAAGTCATGCCCGTGAAAGTGTCTTGAGATCCTCTGCACAACAACATGCATTATCTAGTAGAAGATACTGATTTTCCAAACCACATCATCCTGCATTTTCTAGCAGATATAAAAAAAATAGTGTTTTTACATTCTAAAATGTGTTAAATTAATCAAAAGAAGCTTAAGGGCTTTTAAGGATCTTAGCCGTACAAAACTGCTATATATAGCATCCTGCTTTAACATAGTGACTTTTTATGATGCTAAATAACATGTAAACATAGGGAATATTAGTATGCTTTTTTTCATAAAGACATGGAACAACTCATTTTTCAGCATTGTTCCAAATAGGGAGTAGACATATTAATTTTTCACACCTGATAATTCCTTTGATAGCAGGAATAATTACATCAGCTTTCAGGATTCACTGAGAGATAAGTGGAAAAATAGTCATGGTATTTTAGCTGCCTGTCTCTATCTGCCCTGAGAAGGCTGTATACAAAGCAAAATTATACTTACCAGCTCATTTGTTTTTCAAATAATGACTTAGGTAATTTCAATTCTTCTGATTTTATTATTTCTTTGAAATTGCTTCATTTAGTACCATCAAACTTCACTTTCTCACAATGATTTGTTGTCAGATTCATTCATACTTATTTTCTCCCCTTCTATCATCCAGACATCCAAAATATTTACTGTACTTCTAAATGCTTCATATTTACTTACATAATAGTGCCTCTAACATTTATAACTATCTCTGCTTCATATTTCCTCCCTGTTGTTTGCCTTTTATTTTTATCAACAGGATTATTTTTATTGATATTATCTTATCTAGAGGAGAAAAGGAATTCTAAAACTTCTCATCTTCATTATTTTTAAACAATAATTCAAGACACAGAGTATTTCTGAGATGTCAATTGAAGTTTATTTGAAACTTGTAAGTTTTCACCTGAATCAATCCATTCATGCTTTCATTTTACTTTGCATTTCTTGCTTGGTTGAAGTTTATTATTTTTCCCAAGGTGACAGCCCTTGCTGTTCACGGAAAAAACTTACAGCTTCAACATTTCAAGCTCTCTTTGTGTGTTTTAGGACAGAGATTTTCAAACATTTTATTCTTGTTAATCTTTTCAATGTCTTTTCCTGCTAGAAAGAATAAAATTATTTATATACAATATTCTTCTGTTTAAGATCAAATTGCAGATATTCTGTTGTCTGAGAAAGCATGCACAATTTCCATGCATATCACCTATGAGCATTTTAGAAAATTTCCCATACTTCAATTTTCCAGAGAACTAAACACAGTAAATTCCTCTATTTCCTTAAAAACTGTGCCCTTCACCTTAACACAGAATTTGACAAAAATTACAATAAGGACAGTCAGGCTCCATTTTTTTTTCACATTCTACTTCAGTATTTTTAGTTTTACATTTGGATTAGTGAAGTTCAGTTTAAATGTTTGCAGTGTTGACATCCTGTCATATTTTCAGTTGGTACAGAATTAACTCTATTGCTAGAAGATGATGTTGGGCTATGTTTTGGATTCAATATGAAGGTGGTGTTGATAATGCATTGATGGTTTTGTTTGTTGCTAAGCAGTCGAAGACTTTTCTGCTCCTCATACAACCTGGCCAGCAAGTAGGTTGGGAGTGCATAAAAAGTCAGGAGGAAACACAGCTGGGACCGCTGGCCCCAACTGACCAAAGGAATATTCCATGCCATATAATATCATGCTCAGCATATAAAACCAGGGGAAGAGAAAGGAAGCTGGGGGGAGTGGGATGTTTGGAGTTGAGACATTTGTCTTCCCAAGTAACCATTATGTGTGATAGAGTCCTGTTTTCCTGGAGATGGCTGAACACCTGACTGTTGATGGTAGGTAGTTAATGAATTCCTTGTTTTGCTTTGCCTGTGTGCATAACTTTTGCTTATCTTATTAAACTGTCTTTATCTCAGCCCGTGAGTTTTCTCACTTTCCCTCTTCCTCTTCTCTTCCCCATCCTGCCGTCGGGGGAGCTTGAGTGAGTGGTGCTTGGTTGCTGGCAGGAGTTAAACCATGACACATCTGATCTGAACTGCTTATCAGCAGTTTGTTTTATAGGCAATAAAGAGAAGATAAACAACTTTAGTATACAAAAGCCTGGAGAAGTCTAAGAGGGTATCACATCAGATGGTTTTTGGACATGCATTCAATTGCTTATCTGTTTAAGTTCCCGTCTCAGTGAAGAAGAAAGGTAGGGTTTTATTAGGTTGTGCAGAATTAAGTACTGGGTGCTACATTAGCTGCTCTAGAATTTCCCCTGTGGCCTCCAAAAGGTGTCCCAATGGGGATCACGTTTTTCATAGGTTTAGTATCATACCTGCAAACCTCATGCAGATATCTCCAATGCTGTATGACTCCTCAAATAGCATTAGGCATTTATGAATGAGCAACTGAGTTATGCTCTAGCAAACAGTCATTGAAGCTTAAAAAGTGACCCAGCTGTCTAAATTAAGTGTGTATTTTAGCATGCACTAAACAGCTGTCCAGATCTTCGTGACTGCATTTATAAGATCTCACTTGGCTTTAAAGGGAACCTAGACATCTAGTTTTGTAATTGACACCTGTATTTTGGGTCTATATCTGGAACTGAATCCTATCTTTTCACATTTTAATCAACCCAGACACAGGAATTGTTACAGGTTTTCTCTATTTCTTAATGTTTATACAATCTTTCATAACTAGCCATTACTATTTCTCAGTTCAAAAGAAAAAATTTTCTACCCTATCTCCTTGTTTTCAATTTAAGATTCTACTGACTTTTGATTTGTTTGTTTTGGGGTTTTATTGTTTTGTTCTGTCCTTGGTGTTTTTGTTTTTTTGTTTTTTGTTTTTTTTTTCCATATTGTTCTCACCCCACAAAGTTATGTTATCATGTCTTCTGTGCATATTTTTTAATGATTGTGTAAACCCATACCTATGGGACAAAATATCAGCATAGGTGTAGTAACAAAAAAACCTTTTTGTTCACAATGTTACAGTTTCTTGACAATGCTTCTATTAAAGACTAATTTTTTATAGTTCCAGGACAACTTTTTTTTTTTTTTTTTCCCTCCCACACTGAAACTATGATGTAATCAAGTAATCAACAACCTTATGTATCTGTAGTGATGTGACTAGGATGTGCCGCAGTTTTTTAAACACTGCATGTAAACTTTGTATGCACCATTTCCTAATGCAGTGGAAAGAATTTTATGTTTTTCCTTTATATTCAAGGTGTTTCAAGGAAATATTACAGGTGTTGTAGGAATAACTGAGACAGATCTTCAAATATCCATCTTTCCTGTTTAAAATAAACCTATGTTTACTAACAAAGGAGTTTCTTAACTACATTTTCTGACTTAATGTCTCCTATATTCTTACTGGGTTTTTTCTCTTTTCTTTGTTATTGACTTTCTTGCATTAATATTGAGGGCAGAAGAACTGTCATTTGAAATATCTTGAAGTGACCATAGGCTTTTAAACAGGAACTTTCAGAATATGAGTTGGGAACATAATATTGCCATATCAAGGTAGCTATATTGCACAGTCTACTGTGACATCCTAAATAAATTGCTTTGAAATGAAGCTACAAATCGTGCTATAAAAGTCCATCAGAATTTTTCCCCCTTCTGCTTTTAGTTAAAGTAAAAAGAGGCCTTTACACATATATATATACATGCACANGACAATTCCTTGATTCCATAACTTCCATGATCTGTGTCAACAAAGTTTTTCAAAGTTATTCATATGAAACGTTAAAAAAAATATTTCTAGATACATTTCTGACATTAAAAAATGCAGAAATTCTGAAGCCAGTCACTTTTTTTCACTTATAAGAAAAAATCTCCACATATTGTTAGTTTTCCATCATGTCTTTAAAATGTCATTATTTAAGTAAGTGCTCTGAAATGTTACATTTTAAAAAGACTGCAGAAAAAAATCTATTTCTTTTGGATTTGAAAATATAATTCAAAAACTGTTAAGATATGCCAACAGAGTCTTTGTGCCTTGAAGGTTTATATGATGTTTCTGGAAAGCTCTGATTAGTAAATGACTTTTTATTCATAACATCAGTTCTGAAATGTGTTATGACACTAATTTAAAAATATAACAAACAGGATAAGATACCAGGATTTTTAAACTGGAAAAGGCTTGAAAACAAATTACTGAAATTGCCATATGGCTATCCTAGGAAAATTCTATGAAACTTATAAGCTTTAGAATTTATAGAAAAAAAAATGTATTAAATATTTTTTATTTCTTTTTCAAGCATGTACAATTTTTATTGTGGAAGTCTCTTAGAGAAAGGTAAGGATCTGGTTCTGCCACATTTTTCATATACGGCTTAATTTTCTGTAGAAGGAGGAGCAACATTTCTATATACATCCCACATAGTTAATGGGAAGTGAGGAAGAATTCTGTTTAATGATAGTATTCGTCAAACATTTGGTCTGCACTACTTTGTTGTCTAAAGGAGACTTAATTTTTTAACCTCTCTTAAATATCAAAAATTATTATTTGAATCTGGGCATTGGGCACATAGTGAATTTGTAACTTTCTTTTTCAAGAAAATAAAATTTTAATAAACTATTTCAAATAGTTATTAAATTGCCTTCCTTGTTGGAAAAGTACCTATCAGACAGTTTTGTACGTGGAACAGTCTTTCAGGTATTCCATAAATTTTATATATGGGACAGTTTGCTGACTTTCCTGGTTAAACTTCTACTAGAAAATAACAAAACCACCTATACACTATATTTATTTTATTCTCACTACAGTAATGAAATTTGAGAAGTGCACATGGCCAACCAGTTTCAGCACCCTTCAGAGAGTTCATGATTGAGAAGTAGTCTATGACTGTAGCTTTTATCTGTAGCAGTACTAAAAAAAAATCACCCTAAATCTCTAACTCTATTTACTCAATGTCATCTGACCCATCTAAAGCCCTTCTCTAAGGCACTGTGCCTTTGGGAGATCCCTGACTATTTTGGTTAAAGAAACTGGTGATGTCTGCAAAGTAAGACATATCTTGTCATTGTTGGTCGCCCCTGACATCTGGTCTTGTAATGGTTTCTAGCTTGACTTTTATCTTCTAGTTGTGCTGTTTTCACTGTTCAGCTAAATATTTAAAACTGCTTAAAAGTGAGCTATAACATTTATTGTTGAAGTTTTCCAGAATTGGTCTGGAAGGAAAACTGAAGATTAANAATGCACACAGAGATTTGTTTATATGTAGCATACATAGGTTTTTAAAAATAGTTTCTGATCTTTCCATTCTCATCAGGAATTAAATCCATTGTATTCTGATACCCATTATATAAATATGTTTTGTCATGTCATACCATTTTACATAAAATAAATATAAAAATTGTGTTCATAGGAAAAACCATCAAACCTGCACTAAGCTTTTTTTTAGACACAATATTATAAGAATCTCATTTTTTTTTGTGTCCAGACTAAAATTATGTCAGTTCTGTGAAAGTACTGTTCATCTAGTAGTATAAACTCTCTTGGAATGGAAAAAAAATGTGGTTGGGTGCTGCTGTGATGGTCTTTTAAAACTGGGTAGCTTGGATTGAATCTCCAGCTTTTGGTGTACCTGATAAATTGCGAAAGAGAGACGTCTTAGAAAAATTTGGAGCACAGGATCTGGCTGGACAGACTGACATCTCTAGATGCATTTTCACCACTTGAATAATCTCAGAAGCAGGTAATGTCAGTGTTTCCAAACTCACCTGTATTAACAGTCAAATTCAAAGAGGTTGAAATTGAAGCTTAGTTATCAACAAGATGACATTTATATAATCATGATCTATTTTTCCATAATATAGTAACTCTCACTAAATTTAATTCAAACTTAGAGTATTTTTTTTTATTTTCTGATTAATTGGTATTAGGATGCTACAAGTAAGATCCACTGTTTTCTTTGTAACTCAAACCATTTTTGTAACATGAGATTATGAAAAAATTAGTTAGCATATTTTAGTATTTTTTAAATAAAAATAAATATGGAAACAAATATGTTTATACAAGCAAATGCCAACAGAAAATATTGAGACATGTAGTAAGAAATGCACAAAAACAATTAAAAATGTTTAGCCATTTGTCTGTTGAATTAGTAATATAATGGAGTATTGCGCAGCACTAAATTTTAGGTAGTACAAATATACAGTAAACCAATTAATTTAACATGAAAAAGTAACACTTAATTGTGAATTATATTCTTTCACCTACTAACTCTTCTTTATTTCATCATTCATTGAAAATATATTTCTATTAAGAAATTCTAATTTTAGTTTGTTATGAATAAAAGCTTTGTTTTTCAAGAATAAATTCTTTTGTATCATACTAAGTAATAGAGGCTATGTTATATCCATTGAAAGATCAGGATTATTCACTTGTAAATTATGTTTGCATTANGATGCATTTTCACCACTTGAATAATCTCAGAAGCAGGTAATGTCAGTGTTTCCAAACTCACCTGTATTAACAGTCAAATTCAAAGAGGTTGAAATTGAAGCTTAGTTATCAACAAGATGACATTTATATAATCATGATCTATTTTTCCATAATATAGTAACTCTCACTAAATTTAATTCAAACTTAGAGTATTTTTTTTTTATTTTCTGATTAATTGGTATTAGGATGCTACAAGTAAGATCCACTGTTTTCTTTGTAACTCAAACCATTTTTGTAACATGAGATTATGAAAAAATTAGTTAGCATATTTTAGTATTTTTTAAATAAAAATAAATATGGAAACAAATATGTTTATACAAGCAAATGCCAACAGAAAATATTGAGACATGTAGTAAGAAATGCCCCAAAACAATTAAAAATGTTTAGCCATTTGTCTGTTGAATTAGTAATATAATGGAGTATTGCGCAGCACTAAATTTTAGGTAGTACAAATATACAGTAAACCAATTAATTTAACATGAAAAAGTAACACTTAATTGTGAATTATATTCTTTCACCTACTAACTCTTCTTTATTTCATCATTCATTGAAAATATATTTCTATTAAGAAATTCTAATTTTAGTTTGTTATGAATAAAAGCTTTGTTTTTCAAGAATAAATTCTTTTGTATCATACTAAGTAATAGAGGCTATGTTATATCCATTGAAAGATCAGGATTATTCACTTGTAAATTATGTTTGCATTATTTACCCTTTCATGCGTAGATCTTAGTTCCAGTTGTTAAATTGATTATTTAAATCTAAACACATCTGTATTCAGAATAATATAAAATGTATTAAGAACGTTACTTATCATTAAACTTCTTTCCCCCTAGTGTATTTCTTTTCTTAACTCTATGTCAAACATTACTATTAAAGATTAATCTCTGAAATATTAGTTATATATCTTCTTGGAAATTGAATATTGCTGTAGAGTTTATAACAGTAGGTTTACTTGTACTGAAGGGGCAATGAGGTGGATTAAGAACTGGCTGTTTGACAGGACTCAGAGGGTTGTAATTAATGGAGCAGGATCAAGCTGGAGATCAGCGCAGGGCAACAAAGATGATGAAGGGATTGGAGCATCTGCCTTATGATGAAAAGCTGAGAGCTGGGACTCTTTAGCCTGGAGAAGAGAAGGCTCAGGGGAAACCTTATTAATGCTTCTAAGTATCTGAAGGGTAGGTTGAAGGAGGATGGAACCAGAGTCTTCTCAGTGGTTCACAGTGACAGGATGAAGGGAAACGGGCACAAATTGGAACATAGGAAGTTATATTCGAATATGAGGAAAAACTTCTTCATGGTGAGGGTGACAGAGCACTGGGACAGGCTTCCCTGGGAGGTTGTGGAGCCCCCTTCTCTGGCGACCTTCAAGACCTGCCCAGATGCAGCCCTGAGTGATGTGCTATAACTGCACTTCTGGAAGGAAAACTGAAGATTAATTGGCTGTAGAAATCCACCCAAAAATTTCCCACCTAAATTTAGACACTTTAATAAAGGTGTTTATAAGATAGATATATCCTGTGTTCATTCTGCAATAAGTGGCTCCCCTACAAGTGTGCCAGTCACCAAAGAGATGAAACGCTCCCTCGGAAATCATCCTCCGAGTATCAATGGCTAAATAACTCATTCAAATTTTACCTGCACAAAAGTGAATTTAGGCGGGGTACACCTGCAAGAAAAGACATTATTGGAATATACTTTGCAATGCAACCAGTTCTAGACATATGGACTGTGTCTATATAAAAATGACTTCAAATGAATTAGCTTACACTCCCAAGTCCTGGAATAACCATCACAAATTTGTGTCTATACCCACTTCACTAAACTTCTCCAGGTAGTGTAAAATTTTTTCTACGTACTATCTGTATTACCACCCACAGAAAATTGCTTCTGTATTCCTATTTATCTTTTAAAATTAAAGTATGTCAAATACACATTGAGTTTTTGAACAAAATTCACAACAGAGAACTAAAAAGAAATCTGCAATATTACTGCACAGCAACTCTTCAACTGATATGGAACTGTATTACCTGAAATGTTTTTGTTCTGAACTGTTGTAAACTAGGCTGGCATTCTCATAGAGCAATCTCAAATTCTGTTTACTCATTACAATGACAGCTGGAGACCTGGACTTTGGTCTTGATGCTACTACTCTATATCCTTAAAACTGGAGTTCAAACATTCAATTCAATTTTTCAGTGAATTAACGACCCTTATGTGTGCTTTCAAACCACTCAGACTCACTGCTTTGGCTTTTCAGAAGAGGCTAAACCACATACACAGACATAGCTTTTGTTTCTTTGTCTCTAAGAATAATTTTAAACCAGAACCTTGAGAGAAAATGAATGCAAAACAAAGGAAGAAAAGAACAAAACTTTTTAGGTCTGAGAGCTGGGAGACTGCGGTTATATAAAAAACAGTAGTTGCACAGATCTACTGTATGACCTTGCAAACTTGGCTTACTCTTTTACTTTCCGGTTTCTTGTTCAGAGAAATCATGATAATACTCACTTATCTTCTTTCAGGGCTCATTCTCTCCTAATTAAAAATAAACAATCAAAACCAAATAAATAAAGAATTTCTTAGAGATCAAAGGCTACTACACTCCAATTTTTTGAAATCCTTAGGAAAAAGATTTTTTTAACTTTTCAGATTTTTTTTTTTGTTTGTTTGTTTGAAAATCAAGCTCTAAGTCTTATAAGAATAAGCCTTATAATAATTTTTGGTGGCAAGAAGGTGCTACCATAACTAAAATTAAAAGTACTGATATACAAGAGAAAACAAATAAATACAAAGGACCACTCAGGCTTCTCTCACTCCAAGGTAATCCAATAATTTTGAGAAAATGTTTCGCATGAAGTTTTGCTTACATACCCCTCCCATAAATTCTTCAGATACCTTTAAAGCTATGGAGCAAACAGCATTAAAACATCAGCATATATATTCTGTTGTTGAATCTGACACTTGCATACTAATGTGGCAACTGCTAATATGAAACATAAAGTTATAATGAAATAAAATTAATCATGGTATATTTCAAATATGAAATGCGCAATAGTATAGAATTGTAACTGTGGTAAAATGTTAATCCCCCACACTTTCTACACTGACAGCTAAGTGAAGAAGAAGCAGATGTGGCGTGTAAAGCAGTCAGGAAGGTTGGCTTTGGATTTTGAGAGCTGAAGGTCCATTCCCAGTTGGTGTGCCCTGAAGGACCCCCTCCAGCATGTCTTCTGCTTGGTTTTCATCTGAAAGGAATCTAATTAAGGTACTACAGGATCACACTCTGAAGTAAGGCATAGCCAGTAGGGAAAAATAGGAGTTTTTCTGCAAGAAACAGAAAGCTGATTCAGACGAAAATTGAAATTTTTGCCCTCAGATTATCCTCAGAGTAAAGGCTGTCACTTTTAACCTGTTCTCCATATATTTTACATTCCAAACAGACTTTATCTTAGAATTCAACTGTTGTAATCCTTTTATTTTTTTCTTAAGCAACTTATCTTTTGCTGATGGCAAATTTCAACTGCTGACTGCTATAACAAAAAAAGAAAACTTTAAATATTTAGTTTAATAACAAGCTTCTTCACAGAAAGAAAACAGATACCTTGCAAATAAAATGTGTATGTCTTCAGAGACACATTCTTCAAAATTTCTCCAGTCTGAATTAACTAATCTAACTAGCTAAAAGCAAAGACTTCATAAACATTTACAAAACTAGAAACCTTAAGGAAACAAATGTTTCTACACTACACTTGAAAGTTACTTATGTTATATAGGCTTCTAATAATGTTACCTTCCTTTTCTGGTAGGAATGCCAGACCTGCCCAAATATATTTGTAATGCCGGTCTATCACCTAGCAAGCAGAACACCTCTTGCATCTGAACTGTATAAATATTCTGCAGCCCCAAAGGATGAAGACTTAAAGAACGTACTTCCTTAATTTGTCAACTTGTATACACAGTTGGGCCCATGGCAACAAACTTTAAATAATAGTCAAATCTTTTCTGCATAAACATGGCCAATATCAGTACAAGTAGGAAATGCAAGCTCACGTTACATGTTGTCTTAAAAACAGTATGAAAATAGTTTTGCAATTTAATTTTAAAAACGCATTTTTTTTTTAATCCTGCATACTTTAAAGGTGTTCCTGTAATCTTCCAAAGTGGTCAGTCCCTTTTTCCACTCAGTGTAAACTTCCTTCTTCCACTTGAGCTTTCTCAGAAGCAATCTGCTCAGCCATGAAGGTCTCTTACATCTCTTGCCTTTTTTAATTAGGGATGCACCAATTCTGTGCTTGGAGAAAGAGATATTTGAATACTGTCCAGCTCTCTTGAGCTCCTTCACCTTCCAGAGCTCTAAACCATGAGACTCAGAGGAGTTAAGTCTGCATTAGCAAAATTACTAGGAAAAAACATGCAAGTGCTAGCAAACCATGTGACCTGGGGATTATCTGTTGATCAGCCCGATCAACACACCACAACAGGACAATATTTTTTTTTTTTTTTCCTAACCATACATGACCCTGTCATTTTCAGTCAAAGGGGCTGGAGTGCCTTACATCATGCTGGAGAAGGAACACTGAGGCAACAGGCTGAGCATCCTAGTGACAGAGACTTGAGGTGCTTCCTCATTGGAAACGCCTGGGGTCAANTCAAATGTGTAAGGACAGAAGTATTATATATTAAGTAATGGAACTGTCAGATAAAATGGATATAGGTTCATCTATGGTCTTGGCCATGCTCATTGCGTATTCTCTAATTCCAATTAAATTTAGTGTGGCAGTGTGGAAGTGCCAGTAACAGAATTCTGTAACTGCTGGAGGTTTGGGGCTTTTTCAGGTTCCTTAGTAACAGCAACGAAAGGTCCCAGTTACTGATGCAATATCAGATGTTGCAGCTTTCTCCCACATGGCCAACATATTTAATTATAAGTGATAAGTGACAAGAGATGGATTTCACCATCATAAATGTTCTGTATAAATAACTGTTGAAAGAAAATATACGGAGAAATAAAAATGATTATGGAAGCTGAGTCTTTCTAGAACAAAACAAATATTAATGGAGTTCCAGGTTTCTGGTAAAATCAGACGGCAGTTCTAGTAATATATCAAATATTTGACAGTAACAGAAAACTATTATGCATTTAATTTTCTTTTTGCAAAGAAATGTAACTTTTAAAGAAGATTCCATAATTGGCCAATATCTATATATATATTATTTTTTATATTTCTTTCAAGAGGTTACAAGTTACATTTTCTGCATTTCTTCACAGTGTATTGTTTCACATAAATGACTTTTTGGTTTATTTTCTAACTTCACCAAGACAGAAGACACAGTGAAGTCCCATTCAGTAAGTTACTAAAGATCTCTTTCAAAAAAGTCTATAGCATATCTAAATACATTATACTTCTTTGACCATGAAATAATTTCCTAAATTATCTTCTAATAAACTGAAGACTTAAAAACCCCAAACATAATCACCCCATCACCCCCAAGCCAACCATAAAACAACCCCTGGAAGCCCTCTAATATGTTCCAGAAATGAAGTATGAAACATCAAAGACTAGCAATATTATTTGTCCCTGAAATTGCATGGAAAAGCCAGTATTTTCTTGAGCATGCATTATATCCACGGTGTGAATTGAAAAAACACTACCTAAATACTTGCAGTCAGTTGGAATTTGATACAATTGACCCAATTGACCCTGTCAGTTGGCATAGAGGTCACAATTCTTTCCTGAACCCAAATTGGACAGTTAGATTAACTTTGAACATGTGAAGAAGTCATAACAACCAGACAATTCTTACTCTACAGACAAATATGTCAGACATATGTTGCGAGTTTCTTACTCTCTGCTATTATCTGTCCGTGCCTTTTGCTACACATTGTACAAGCAAATGGAATTAATCATATACTTTCCATAACAAATTTCTTTGTGATTGTCAGTGGTGTGGTGAAACTTTTATTTCTTTATTTATTCACTTTGGATATTCTTTTAGTTCTTATTTAAAGGTATAATTGAATTTTCTTTAAAAAAATAATAAATTTCTAAATAATAAAAATATGAATCCTCCAGATATGGAGCTCCCAAAATATTTAGTCTTCAGTCTTTTCCGTGGACTATCTATGAACAAGTAGGAGAATAGAGAGTAAGAAGAAAAGCTTATAATAAGATGTAGAAATAACAGGAGAAATGTATTCTTCACAGTATTTCTTGCAGTGCTGATCTTCCATAGTCATTCTCCTTTGCCCCTTTATTCTCCTATCTCTGGTTGCCTCTACAGCAGATTGTTTCATTTAAATAATTTAGAAGTACTAAAAATTTCAGAGGGAGGTAGTTATCTGAGGTAAGGGATGTTTACAGGGAGCGTAGTTCGTAGTTCTTCAGCTACCCAACTGCTGGCTTACCACCTCAAGGAATATGAATCCCACACTTCCATAGAATACAGGAGTATTAGGTTTGGAAGATCTCTCTCATGCCACCAAAATGAATGTTGGCATTTTGTCTTTGTAAATTTCATTTTTATCTTCTTAACTGTGTTGCACAAATGTACATGTGTCTACATAAACATACCAGTATTTTATGTATAAATGTAACAAAATGGCCACTGCTCAGCTGTAGCTTTCCTTGTGTAGTAAGAGCATTTATATGAATAATTTTCTGAACACCATATCCTTCCCTTCTCCTTATTCTTTTACACAAAAACTAAACTATCCTAAATTGATAGGACGGAGAGCAAAATCCCACTTTTCTTTTAGTAAAAATAATAGCTATTTTATTTTAATTTTGCTTTAAGACTTGAATTTCCTTTTTATTTTATGTGGTAGCACTTCATAATGATCGGTTGTTAAAAGATAGCTTCCTGAAGGTAAATTAGAATTGCAAGAAAATGTCTAGTTAAATAAAAAGTTAGAAATAAATAAAATGACAAACATACATTCTATACACACTCAAAAATACTAAGACATTGTAAATATTTAGCTATTTTGCAATAGAAATTCAATTAGGTAAAAACTTAATGAAACATAAATGTAAAGTTTTAATCTTTCATAAAGACTATGCTTTTCTATTTATTCCATTGAATTCTCTTTTCTAGATGGTGGAACAAGACTCAATTTTCCCTTTAGCCTTATTTGCAACCCTTTTCAATTTACTTGGTTCCTTATTCTGTGAACAGCTCATACAATAGAACTTATCACCTAAAAATTTCACTGATCTTCTCTTTCACTGTTTTCCTGTTGGCTTTATAGTTTAAGAGTTACTTGACCATTGAGGATGGGTAAGACTATGAAGGATGATACAATTATAAATAAAGAATATTAGACATTCATAGATTCACCAGTTTCTCCCCTTGTTCTATTTAGCAAGACAAGTTATGAGAAAGAAAAAAATCTGTTTTCCTGTGTAAAAGACTTGCTGACTGAAGAAAGTGATTTTGAATCTTTCTTCTGATACCCATACCACAAAACTACTTTAATCACTGTTTTGAAATCTGCAAGTTTTCCTAGATCAGTTGAATTACTAATTTTTTCTGTTTTTTATCTCTAGATATATAAATCAGTTTCAATCATATCATTTTCTGACCTATAGCTAGGACATTGTGAGAGATTTCAGTGAGGTCTAATTCAACCAGTACTATTTCTCAAGCATACACCATACCTCTTAATTTTAATATTTTGAATAACTAAAATGAATAAGGAATATATGTGTTTGCTGAGACTCAAACAGGCAAATTACCTCTAATGATGCTGTTTTGCTGAAGAAGATGCATTTCATTAAGGACTGATTAAAATTTGATGTCTACATGCCATTTCAAGATGATCAGAGAGGAAAAAATGTAGAACTGCCTTCTTTAAGAAAATATTTGCCGTGCTTTCTGTCTGCTGCTTGGTATCAAAGCTTTGAAAGCTTTGAAAAATCAGTAATCAGAAGCATGGTCTCAATGCTCCTCTTTTGAGCAAGGTTTAAACTAAAATTGTTGTATAATTTCAGAAAAAAAACACACCAAACTTTCAAAATGGTTTACTGATAATTTGAAAAGCTTCCTGTAAATAACTGCAATTTCAGCATAGGAAAAGTCATTATTCATACACATACACACCAAAAAAATGAAGCATTAATCTCAGGCAAAGACAGATCTTTAAGGATCCATTCCCCCCACACACAATCAAATACTTCCTTTTAAGCAGAAAAAGAAAACAGTAATTCCAAAGACTGATAAATTTTATTTTTTTTAATATATCAACAGAGTTCGCAAGTTTACAATTGTCATAATTTGGCAGTATCTGTTCTATTAAAAGGCAAAAACAATATCAAACATTATTCTTGAATTTAGAATCACATCATAGAGGTAAATATTATTCTGAAATATAAATATTTTTAAAACTATGTACGTTATTTAACTGCAAACATGTTATATAAAAATTAACAGCACTGTGAAGTTTAAAAAGGTCTATTATATTATAAATCAGATAAGCATTTGGAGCTTACTTATTTAGGTAAAAGCATATTTTCAAGCACTAATAATCTTTGTAATGCAGGCTGGAATAACCAGCCACAGTTATGGTAGATACGTTTTCTACTAGAATAACACCTGAGGGGAAAATCTGAGTCCCACTGAGTTAATTCAAACTTTTAGTAATTACATCAGTGAAGCATTTTCCTTTTAATGTTGCCTGAATATAGTTTAAAAAAACAAACAAACAAACAAACAAAAACGGTGAAATCTCAAGGAATGAACATGGGATCAGGCAGCTCCCATTCACAAGCATAGCTGGTACACTCTGTTGTTTTGTTAATTCATTTAGTCTTCGTTACAGTGATCTGCATCTTTTTGTAAATCCAAAGGTGATACTATAACTCAAAAACATAATTTATTTATATTCAGTCCAATTTATGTACATAAGTCACTAGCAGGAACTCAAGCTATTAATATATGAATAATCCTTGCAATAAAAAAATTCAAACCTTAGTTCTATATGATAAAGTTAAATTGCTTTTCACTTAAACCAATGTTCTATCTAGTCAAAATCCTTCAAGTAACTTTGAAGAGCTGCTATAAGAACGAGGGAATAGACCTCTACACAGCATTACCAAGAACTTAAAACACTTCCAGGGATGGGACGTCCACAACATCTCTACAGAAGTTGTTCCAGTGCCTCACAACCCTCACAGTAAAGAATTTCTTTCTAATATCTGATCTAAATATACTTTCTTTCACTTTAATACTGCTAACCCCTTGTCCTGTCACTCCACTGCTTGACAAAGACCCGCTCTCCATATACCCTGCAGGCCTCCTTTAGGCATTGGAAGGCTGCTATAAGGTCTTCCCAGAGCCTTCTCCAAGGTGAACAACCCAAATTCCCTCAGCCTGACCTGGTAGCATAGGTGTTCCAGCCCTCTGGCCCTCCGCTGGACCTGTTCCAATAGGTAGGTCCATGCTCTTCCTGTGCTGAAGACTCCAGCGCTGAATTCAGTACTGATGATTTCCCTGATAATGCCAGAGAACTTCTGTCCTCAGTAGTTAATATCAATATGTATAAAAGGATCAGGAGCTCTTTTAGTGAAAAACTTCAGCAAACATATTGTTATGGATATAAACACAAAAGGACCTACAGCTTTACATTGCTTATACCAGCATAGGTGCAGTAGTCTGACATTAACCAAACAAAATCGAGTAGTTAGAAAGAGACAATAAAGATTCTAGATTTTCTGCAACATTAAGTGGATTTAATTTAACGTGCTTCATTTTGCCCTCTTATTTTCCTTATTGAAAACAAACCAGCATAAAAAATTACTTAATAGATCACCCTTCAGCAAAGTCCCATTTACACAAAAGCTTTAAGACATTCTTATCTCATAAAATATTTAAGCAAATAGTAATACAACCCTACTATAAGGTTAATGTCAATATTATTTACTCTATAGATTCACTGTAAAGGGCAATATATTCATTACTGTGCTATATATAATTAATATCTGCTACATTTTCATATTAACTTATACTATGATGTTAAATGCAGTGTTGTTAACTATGTGTTGAACCTAATTGCCTCTGAACTGGAGCCAAATTGGCTACATATTCTTTAGGAAAGACAGGCCAACAAAGAGAAGTGGAGTTACTCTTCATGTGAGAGACCAAGTGGAATCTATCAAGCTCTGCCTAGGGATGAAGAATGACTCAAGAGCTTATGGGTAAGAATTAAGGGGCAGACTAATACAGTTGACACTGTTGTGGGTGTTTACTACAGGCCAGCTGATCAGAAAGAGGAGGTTGATGAAACCTTTTACAGACAGCTGAAAGTAGACCCAACCAGGCTCTGGTTTTCATGGGGGACTTCAACCACATTGTTATTTGCTTTAAAGGAAACAAAGCCAGGCACACAGCATCCAGGAGTCCTCTGTTCAGCACTGATAACTTTGATGCAGGTTCCACAAACTGGAATACAGGAAATTCCATCTGAACATGAGGAAAAACTTCTTCACTTTTGAGTGTGACTGAACATTTGAACAGGTTGCCCAGATACGTTGTGGAGTCTCCTTCTCTGGACATATTCAAAACCTGCCCGGAGGGATTCACGTGCAAACTGCTCTTGGTGAAATTGCCGGGGGATTGAACTAGATGATTTTTGAAGGTCACTTCCAACCACTACCATTCTGTGATTCTGTGATTTTGTTTGTGAAAAAAGTTACAGAGTGCATTCCTCCCGTTTACTCCCTCTTTTAATTTTTTTTTTTTGCGCTGAAGTATGAGTCTCTAGGGTTTTTTTCTTATGTAAATTTACAGTATATACATTAAATCCTTAGCAAATTATGCTTATACATTTATAGTACATTTATAATACATATTGTATTAGTTAAATTTGTAAAGTATAAATACTTTAGCCAATCTTTGTCCCAGGAGGTGGCTATTCTATTGCATTTCTTTTAGTCAGGACTAGACTTTTCTACTTTTATTATTTGTCTATTTTGTCTAAAAAAATTTCATTAATTAAAGAATACCCAGTTCATTTGTGAACTGAAAATCCCTGTAACTCCTTAGCTACTAAATTAATTGTTACCATTCCTCTTAGCCCTCTAATATTAAAACTTGGTACCCTGTTACAAGCTTCTTGATATGAATTTATTGTTATATGAACTATTAGGAGAGCACTAGGATGAAAACTTCAAGAATGATTGTTGCTTGTGACTGCATGCCCCCATGAAGAAGTAAGCGATAGAAGAGTCTAACTGTGATTTTGGCTTTAAAACATCTTCGTGAAAGAGGTCATGGTATTGGCATGAAAACAAACTACTAAATCACTCCTCGCCTTTCTCTTTGCTCACTACTTCAAGGCAACATGCACTTATAGCTAAACATTGATCTTGGAATTCATGTCAGAGCAGTTTTACAGGAGAAAGGAAGGAGACTTAGGCGACAAGCTGAGGACTGCAAGATTACTATTCCTGTGGGTATCTCACTGTCACATTTGAGTTTTACTTGACTCTAGACATGTTATTATCAGAATTATTACTGTTCCTGACTTACACTGGAATGCTGTTGAATAGGTAGCTGTAAAAAAATGAAGCATTGACATTTCTCTTATATTTGACACAATATTCAGATGTGAGGTTTAAAACAACAAACCAACCAAATTCAAAAGCTAAAATGAAAAAAAGAAAAAAACAACCAACAAAAAACTACACAAACCCCACACAACTCAAAAAAGAATATCAAACAAACATTGAGTTTATTTCTGGAGAGGAGAGAATTGAGAGATAATTTAGAAATGAAAGAAGAGGGAAATTATAATAAAAATCCAAAGGTAACAGGACATTAACATGAAATCAAATAATGAAGTCTTAGGAAGTTTCGCAATTCATACACCTTCTTCTCTGTGACTATATAATGAGCTTATCTGTTATTATCTCTTTGATGATCCACTTCCCTACAGAATGTCAGTTTAGTTTTCTGATAGAACAAGCAGCATTGTCATGGCTCTGCATGGATCACCAGCTCCCTGGAACTGGAGGCTGGAAGCAACCGGGGCTCCCCATGGGGCCATAATGTCAGGGCCATGTGTCCAAAGCCTGTCTTATTGCTCCAGCCCTTCTAAGGGACAGGGCAAGGATGCAATGAGACCTTGGCCCACAGATTGCTCCCAGGATCTGTGTGCAGACCAACAGGGTTCATGGCCAGAGATAAACATTGCTGTGACACTGTAACTCAGGTGGGCACCAAAGGTGAGATCTCACCTTAAAAGCAGTTCCTCAGAGGACCAGCTGTTGCTCAGGTATCTTCTAAGTTTCTTTATGAAAGCTTTTCTCATCAAAGGAGCTGAGTTGGCACTCAGCTAACAAACATGTGGAAGATGGGAGTGGGCTCAGGGTCCTGGCAAATTTTGATCTTGACTCATTTTCTGTGGAAGCTGGTTTAAACCAGGGTTTTTATTTTAATAAAAGAACAGCTGCAGATGACTGTTTCCTGTTTGCTCACAGCATATTTTGACAGGGTTGGAGTATCTTTTGTTCTTCTATTAGAAGACTATGTCCAACAAGTTTGTTCCTTTATTCAAAAGATGTGCATATTTATTTCAAAATATGTGCATATTTCTACTTTTCCTTGTTTTCTGAAAATTTGCTCTTTTCAGACTAGCAAAATAAAGAGTGGCTAAGACCATAAATATATTAGGAAGTAAAACATCCTTAATTTCCTGCATATTCTTTCGAGTTGTGTTATCTGGGACAAGAATTAACCAGCCACAAAGGACTGTGGTGGGTTGACCTTGGACTTCAGTCCACCTAACTGCTCTCATACTCTCCATCACCAATAGGATGGGGCAGGAAGGATAAGGTGCAAAAGTTCATGGATAAAGACGAGGAGATCGCTTACAGATTATCATCACGCGAAAAACAGACTTACTTTGGGACACCTGGATGACTGGATCCCCACAGGTGGTGGGAGTACTGCGGGTCCCCCAGATTCCCCATGTCCAGGCCAATTGAGTCCCCAGGTATAGTCAGGGTGGCACAGGTAGGCTAAGATGTCTGAATGCCCCCGCTGTTGCTAGTGTCTGAAACGGGGCAGCCGTGGCCTCTGCTCACAGAGGTCAACTCTGCAGCCCCCAGCTGCCAACACCTGGACACCTACACCCAATACAATTTCAAATGTAGATTAGGACTCTAAGGTCTAATACTCAACAAAGTACAGTCCTTCATCAGCCTTTCTGTGTATAAATAGTTCCAAAAAAAATCATTTTTTAAACTGTTGATTAGGTTATACAGAGAATTGTGAAATAATACTGCTTGTTTCAGAATCACCTACACCATATTGCAAAGTACATTTAAAATTTCTTCAGAAATTCTCTGGCTGGCGGGAGCATTGAAATATAACTGCCATGTTACTCCACAGGAGTGCAGAGAAAACACGAGAGACAAAAAACACAAGTCAGACAAAAAGGTAGATCATATTAAAAAACAGGTAATGCGATGCAATGCAAGGTAATGCAATTCTAAATAATTACTTTTAGTTCCCTTCTTTGTGCAATCACAAATACCCAGAATATTAAGTACAAGATAATACCTTTTACTTTCTGTATATAAATCATCATATTTATCAGTAAGAAAGACTTTTAAGTGTGAATCACACTGATA
>VXBW01008241.1:280626-323607 GCA_013400375.1 Thinocorus orbignyianus
AAAAGCATGAGGAAGTCAACCAACCAGTTACCCAAACAAACTGTGAGATCTCCATCTTCATAGCTGTTTGGGACACAAGTAAACAAGTTACTGAACAACCTGCTCCTTTGGGGAGATAAGACTAGTTGGCTTCTGGAGATCCATTGCAAAAAATATATCAACTAAGCAATTAATTATTTTAATGTCATGCAAGGAGCTCCCCGTTAGATTTCTGGGACATGTTGCAGTATACAACTTGAAATGAAGAATATCAGTGTGACTATTTGTCCATTATTTTACTATCCTGATGGAAGAATGAAGATAAATATTATGCTCAACTACCAATAAAATGTTTCCGTAGGTCTACATCCACCACTTCTATCACTTTCTTAGTCACAGTAAACTCTTCCCTCTAAAGGTTTATACTTACATACAGTTAATTGTACAGTTTTTATTTCTCATAAATTGTACTGGTGTGCAAAAATTTCCAGTGCTTCCCGAGCAGCACCTCAAAAATACATTAATACCTTCATATAATTAATAACAAGAGAAAGAAGGAAGAGCAAATTTTATATATTATTATCACAGTTATTATCACAGTAAGCAACTGAAATCTTTGAAATCTTTAACAGATATTTAGATACATTTATTCAGCATATTTTCTATCACAGCACAATTCTTGAGGTAAGTAGAGAATTACATTAGGAATTCTTTCCTTCCCTCTCTGTCTTCTCCCTCTCTATAGTTTAACATCCATTTTGTATATTTCTGCCTATCATTAAAAAAAAAAAAAAAGAAGAAAAGAAAGGAGAAAAAAAAAGAAAAAAAAAGTAGACTCATTCTTTCCTTCCATTTATTTCCAGAATGTAAAGAGATATTAATGACTGTTTTCACTGAAAACTGAAGACATTTTCAATCTCTCGAAATCTCATTTCCTCTTCTGTTCTGGTGATGCACATCTTAATGATCCTACATACCTCTTACAGCTCTAAATTTGCCTGAATATATGAAAACAAGGGAAAAGATACATAGATTTACTGTCTGAAGGTAGAAACAAGAGGGAACACAATTTACCCTATCTGCTGAAAAGAAAAACAAGAAAGGAAAAAACATCCTTCTTAAGTCCTCTGTGGCTAAAATCTACACCTACTGAAAGCTGCATAAGCTTTTCCATTGATTTCACTTCTTCAGTGTTCTTTATAGCCTTTCAGTGCTCCCTGGAATAAGACAAAACCCTTGCATTGAAATTATTGAGATCTTGCCTGTGAATGAAAGGTGCTTTTGGATGGAATCCAAACACTGTCTTTTTTTCTGTGTCCTGTGGACTCAGTTCTGATCAACTAAGTACCTGAAGTGCAGAAAAGGGCATTTGATGTCTCCGCGAGAACTGTTACACAATCCTGGTAATCAATAATAAGTGGAGAAACATCAGATGGAAAACTGTAGCACTAGGGACACATGTAGGAAATAAACATAGAGGTATAAACATCTGTGGAAAATTATGTACCTTTATGATGCTCTCTGTGTACAACACATCATACCTGACTATGTCAGCACACATTGTTATATTGAACTACTGGATTGGTGTGCTTCACTAAATTGAATTGTTTTTAAAGTTCTTGCCATTTTTTTTTCTCCATGCACTTTTTTTTTAACCTTTGTCCTGGAACGCCTCTAAAAATTCTGATTCTTTCAAGCAATTCAGAAATGCTAGCATACTCTGCTTCTAAGTTATTTTATCCCTTTTCGGTAAGCAACTTTTCTTATAAATCGATTTAGATATTTTTCCATGGATTTGCCTTTCTGTTTTGCTAGCTTAAGAAGTCTCATAACATTACTGACAGCAGAACAAAAAAACCAAGAATTTTTAGCATAAATATCTCTAGGCATGTTGTTTTACTTCTAAGTTAGGAGCACATGCAGTCTATTTAATCTCTGCAGAGAAACAGATACTGCTTGAGCATGACTCAATATCAAAGCTGCGGAAGAGAATCTTGCCTGATCACTCAGGGTAGAAGACTGCTGGAGAACATAACACTTAGCTCTATATCATGCACCTGACCTTTTGTTCCAAAAAAACCTGAATGGAAATAGGAGGGATGTTGCTTGCAGGTGCCATTGTATACACAACTGTGGTGCATATCTAGATGTGCAACAGGGAAATAGATCCCATATTTCATACAACAGAAGTAACTTTTAAAAACTCAAGATACATTTCTAAATTAGATGGCATAAATATACTTATATCTAGTACGTCCTTCCAGGCACTCAGAGACACATAAATATTTTATTTGTTTCTATTGTGATTCTGAGAGATTTTAGAGGCCAATCACACTCACTTTCAGTCTGTACAAGACATATACAAATCTGTACAAAACAGTGGGAGGCTGTACATATGTACCTGAATCAATTTTTATCAGTCAAAATTTTCTTATGAGCAAAAAGGGAACATATCTTTTATGCAGACACAAGGATTTATTGGTAGTCTAAGTAATATTTTAAGATTCTAATCAAAATACAAGCCACGGCTACCATTAATCTAATTACAATATCAAGAGTTTCCATTCAAATTGTTACATTATTCCCAATTTCCATTAATAATTCAATTAAAAGTATTGTGTGCACAGATTTTAAAATGTCTTTCCATGTTCTGCATTGTTGTACTCACCTTTCTAAGCACCTTTGCAGTCAAAAGTCAAGGGGCATTTTTCCTACCATTGCATGCTCTGGTGTATGAGAGGTTGTTTGTCAAGAAAAGTTTCATGCCAGTAGGGATGGTTATTCACTTTCTTTCCTCTTCAGCCCTGCATGTGGCATTCTTCTTCATGTTTTTTTTCCGGACAGTCTGTTGCTGAGACCTCTTTTTGTCTGATGTACAAATTTAGTTTTATCGATTATTAAGTTTTATTGAACTTCTACCACACGTAGTACAATTCCTTGGTACAGTTGCATAAAACTAAGCTGAAGCTACAGGTAAGTTAGAAGACAGTCATCAGACTGTTGGCTAATGTGGTGTTACAGCTAAAACTGAACTGAAACAAATTCAAGTCCAGGCAGGTCCATAAAGGCCTGAAAAGCCATTAGACTTTATTGCTAAGTTAGTAAAAGAATTTTGGTGGGCTAACAACTGTGAAAATACTACGTTTGCTTCATTGCAGTGGTATACTTGTGATTTTTCTTATGTGTCTTCTGAAGTCTTACAGATTTTAAGATCTTATCACTTGTGCATGGTTTTTGTACCATCTTCTGTTTCACTATGTTGTTTCTTCATTAGATGTTTTCCTACACACAGTGAACTTCTCTCTGAAGGTAACTTTTTGTTTCCCTTCTGCCACAAACCTTCAATATACTTACCCAGCTGAATTCTCTCTGAATATCTAAGATTCATTTATATGTAATTTGTCTTCTCTAGGTTAGGCTTTAGCAAGTTAATTTTCTGAGACCAAGCTACTCATCCAAAGAACTTCTTATAAGCCAGAGATAAACAAGCACACCCATCTAGAACAGGGCTATAGTTATGTGCCTTTTTATAAAAAATACAAATATTTCTTATATGTGTTACTTTCTGCTGTTTTTCTGTGAAGTGTATCTAAAATGTCAGAATTCCTTTGCAATTCAGCAGAACAATGTTTTCAAAGAATGAAAGCAAGGACATGTATTGCCTGTGTTGGGCACATGAGAAGGCTTGAACAGGACAAAACCAATCAACCAACCAACCAAACAAACATAAAACCCCCCCAAACAAACAAAAAAACAACAAAAAAACGAACCAGAAGCTGACACATACATATACACACAAAATAAATCTACCACGTTCTGTTTTGCCAAGTTATTGTATTAGATTCTCCATAACCTAATTTAGTTGAGAGTTACAATATTAAGACAAAATACACACTGTATAAGTAGAGCTGTTGAAACTTTCATTTCCTTTCAGATCTTTCATCTAAAAAAGCCACCAAAACTCCAATCCCCTAACCTGAGTTTTTCTTAATTAGGCTCAGAATCTGAAAACTTTTTTTTTAATATAAACTTTCAAAAGAGAAATCTGTATGTGTTTTCACAGACTCCTAAATGCATATTTCTTTATATATATTTGGACACAATGTTGAAGTATTCAGCCCCACCTATTCTTTCACATTTTGCATTTGAGCATTCCTATCAGTAGTGGTTTCATTGGATTATGCTTTCAAACAGGAAAAAGAAAATCAAATCTACAATGTAAATACCTCTCTTTTTCAGAAGTTGTTAATAATTTATAGTCTCTTTCTGTATTTCATGGTCTTGTGACAGAAGTGAACTAAATTTTCCGGTAGTTTCACACTCCTTTGTGTGACCCAGCTTCTATCTTTAAACTATTCAGTTGTGAATTATAACTAATTTATCATAATACAGAGGAGGTTTTTCAACAGTTGTCGGTCCTGGTCAATATGTATCTCATCAGCTTCAGTGTAAGTACAATTATAACAATTCTGTTGTGGCTGTGAAAATGGCAACTGTAAAGCATTATTGTTTGTTGGTTTTGTTGTTGTTTTTTTTTTTTTTTTTTAAAAAAAAAGTGTTAGGAAGAAGCAAGTCATCTCTACAACGGTTGTCAAGGAAAGAAATAATCTGAAAATAGAAAAGAAATAAATTTAATAAAAACCAATAAAATGTTTGAGATTCAAATGAAAAAAAAAAATTAAAGGAAAACAGAAAAATTTTTGTGTAGAAACTGTGGGTTTGGTTTGACCTTTTTTTTTCCTTTTCTCTGCCTGAAGCAATTTTTAAATTTTTTATTTATTTGTTTATGTATTAGCACAGACTTTATAATACAAACCCTCTGTTAGTTTGACAGCAATAATTCAGTGATACTTCACACTTTCCTTCGGGGACAGATTCATCAAATAGTTACTGGAAGAATTCAGACACCTGCAGTAAAAGTGACCATATTACTAACAGTGATATATAACTTTATATTACCCTATTTTTCACTTAGAAAATTGCCATACTTTACAACAAAAAATTCACCATGGGGAATTTTATTAACAATGATGCATACAAATACCAGCAGCTGCATCTTAAGAGCACTTGAGTAATGAAAAAGTCGACAAGACACCATCTATGATACTGGACTTCATATTGCATTATACCATAAACTCCATACCAAATACGTGCATGGTGACTTCAGGGTAACCATAGATACACTTAAGACTGCAATGAAACTTCCATTATAACTCAATTGTTTTGATTTTTATTTCTACTACCAGAACTCTAAACCAGACCTTGATTTATTTTTCATATCCTCATCAACTTCTTTTTGGAGTATCAAAAAAAAAAAAAAAAAAAAAAAAAAAGCTTTCCAGGTTTTTCCTGACTGAATTTTTTTTATTTATGTGGGTTTCTTATTTATTTATATCTGGATAAAATGATATGAAATCTATTTTTCAGTTTTTATAATTTGGTATAAGTTCATTCTAGTAAGTACAAAGAACTGGGTTTTTTGTTTGATTGTGCATAAACTGTCAGTAAAGACAGATATAAATACACTTTTGTATTTCTGCTTATGAGCAAGAACATGAAACCAAATATATAGTATTGTTTTGATGCCAACTGACTAAGCAGCTAGAGGGTGAAGCTGATAATCAACAAACTTGGCTTCTGTCCTAGAAGGCGGCGTGATTTTATTTTGTGGAGCTGTCTAAGCTACATCTAAATTAACACAAATGCGAATTTCTCTTGTTTTTTTTTTTTTCTATGTGAAAGTCAGTTTTGTGAAAGTCAGTTTCAGTAGACTACATTATTGTTAAAATGGTTAAGACTGGGATTCCTCTGCTATAATGTGGTGGTATAGTCTAAACCTGGTAGACAGCTATGCTCACTTACTCCCCACTAGTGACATGTGGGAGAAAAGCAGAAGGGTATAAGTGAGAAAACTGCCAGGTTGAAACAAAGACATTTTAATAGATGAAACAAAAGCTGCACATGTAAGCAAAGCAAAATGAGGAATTCACTCACTGCTTCCCATCAGCAAGCAGATGTTTAAGCGTTTCCAGGAAAGCAAGGCTTACTCACATGTAGCAGTTACTTGGAAGGCAAACGCCATGACACTTCCAAAGGACAATTTTTTCACATGAAATAAGGCTACAGTCACACAGAAAAGATGCTGGCATTTCACACTTTGACACGTTAAATAAAGGATCATCACCCACAGAAGGCTGAGTGTGACAGCACAGCGGATATCAGGGCTGCTCTGGGAGGGTACTCGTGCTGATGGTAGTTGGTACCTTCCACCCACTTAGGTCTGCTCCCTTTCTTATGCTGACTAGTCTACACACAGCTTTTTTTGCTATAGGTGCACAGCAAAGGCAGGGTCATCTTCAGTGGTCTGGCCCAGGGGTGAGTCTCTTCTGGGATGTGTGGAGGAATGTGATGAAACACAGTCTGCCATGGCTTGTGCTGACTTTGGTGGCCTTGTGTGGATCACCTTGTAGGATTTTCACAGAATCATACAGGTTGGAAAAGACCATTGGGAGCACAGAGTCCAGCCATCAACCCCACTCTACAAAGTTCTCCTCTACAACACATCCCCCAACACTACATCTTAAAGACTCTTAAACACATTCAGGGATGGTGACTTAACCACCTTCCTAGGCAGCCTATTCCAATGTCTAACCACTCCTTCTGTGAAGAACTTTTTTTTTTTCCTTAGTGTCCAGTCTGAACCTACCCTGTTGCAGCTTGAAGCCATTCCCTGACACTTGGCCTTGTTGAAGTTCATATTGTTAACACTGGCCCACCAATTCAATCTATCCAATTCTCTCTGCAAAGCCTCCCTGTCCTCATGTAGATTGACACTCCCACCTAACTTGGTGTCATTTGGTGTCATTTATGAACTTACTGATGATACACTCTACATCCTTATCAAGATCACCAATAAAGACGTTAAACAGAAATGGTACCAACACTGAGCCCTGAGGAACACCACTTGTGATCAGCCACCAGCTGGATTTAACTCCATTGATGACCACTCTTTGGGACTGTCTATCCATCCAGTGTTTGATCCAGCAGATCATATGCTCGTGCAGGCCATAAGCAGCCAGTTTTTCAATCAGAATTTTATGGGCAACAGTGTCAAATGCTTTTTGAAGGTCTAGGTAGATGATATCCACAGCCTTTCCCTCATCCAATAATCAGGTCACCTTGTCATAGAAGAACAGGTTTGTCAGGCAGGCCCTGCCTTTCATACACACATGCTGACTAAGCCTGATCCCTTGATTCTCCATTATATGGCTTGTAATGGCACTCAAGATGATCTGCTCCATGACGTTCCCTGGTACTGAGGTCAGACTGACAGGTCTAGAGTTTCCTTTTTGCCCTTCTTGTGGATGGCTGTTACATTTGCTACCCTCCAGTCCATTGGGACCTCCCCAGTCAGCCATGACTTCAGGTAGATAATGGAAAGCAGCTTGGCAAGCTCGTCTGGCAACTTTTTCAGCACTCTTGGGTGTAACCCATCCAGTCCCACAGACTTGTGTCCATCCAAGTGATATAGCAGGTCACTGATCACTTCCTCTCTTAATTGTAATGATCTCATTCTGCCCCCTCCTGTCTTCTCACTCATGATGCTGGGTGTCCAGGGAACAGCTAAATTCACTTCTAAAGACTGAGGCAAAGTAGACATTGAGCATCTCAGTCTTTTCCTCATCCTTTGTGACTGTGTTTCCCTCTGCATCTAGTAAGGGATGGAGATTTTCCCTAGTCCTCATTTTGTTGTTAGTGAGTTTATAGAAACCTATTTTATCCAGTTGGTAACCATTTCTGTCAGTCTATGCGTTAGTGGTGCTAGTTTCAATGAGCACAGGTCAATAGTAACTTTCCTTTCTGTACTCGTCTTAAAGGTACAGTTTACGTATTTATTTCTGTCAGATTTCAGCACCAATGGAAAGCCATGAAGGCTCCTCCACAACCTGCATGCATGTAAAAGATGCATTCCCATGTTCTGAATTTAATTGTTTCTATGTAGTTGTAAAATAACAGGGAGACACTCAACCCATTTATACAAAATATTTTAAAACACATTTTGCAGATGGAGAGTAAAATTTTGAGATTTTTTTCCTGCCCTGTACCCACAATTGAGGTTAATAGAAGTTTTCCCTGTCTAAAATGGAGACAATAAATTAATTTCCATACAGCATTTTTAGATTTGTAATGCTGTAATCTACAAGAGAATCGATTGTTTCAAAATTTGCAATAAAATCCATCAAAAAATCCTTTTGTATTGCAGGATAAATAATATAAAACTTATTTTCCTTTTGAACTCATGAATCCCTTTTCTGGTCAAAATTTTACTCTTCCACAATCATACTAACCAAACTTTAAAGTACCATTCTACAAAACAAAATCTGTAAAATTTTTCAAATACAGAAAGACTGACAAGAAGACAAGAAAGATATGCAACAAAACGCTATACAGAAGTCACATTTGATGAAGAAGCATTTTGAAAAAGTCAACTCATTAAATCTATGTTTTATCAGAACTTGTCGTTCTAATTTACTTTATGTGGTGAATGAGCCTTGAGCAACAATAAAACTTCCACCAGTATACTTCCTCCCTCCTCCTCTGCAGTGGGAACTAACATGGGGAAAAAAAAAATATATTTGTTGACAATTAAATAAGGGTAGTAAGAAACAAAAATGAAAATATTAAAACAGAACCTTTCCTCCCACTATTCCCAGGATTGACTTCATGCCTTCATACCCAGAGCAGAAGGGAGGAGGATGGAAAATGCAGATTGTGGTCAGTTCATAATGCCTTCCCTCTGCTGCCTCATCCTCACACTTTTCTCCAGAGTTGACTGGGCTCTCCACAGACAGCAGGGAACATATGCTCCACTGTGAAGCTCCTCCTCCTCTTCAGGCTTTGGTCTTTTATCTGCTTTTTCTCACTTTTCTTTCATTCCACCTTCCTCTCTCTCCACAGCATTTTTACCCTTTCTTACACATGTTTTTACCTGAGGTGCCACCATTTTGGCTGAAGGGCTCAGCCATGTCCTGTAGTAGGTCTACTGAAGCTGGGTGGAACTGGCTATGTCCATCATGAGTTAGGCCCAGTCTCTCCTCACAGAGGCCATCTCTGCGGCTTCTGCTACCAAAACTTTGGTACCTACACCCAATGTACTTTAATTCAGCAAGTTTTTGCTGATTTCATAAAGAGCAAGACCACCTTCTCCTCTCTTTGTTCTTGTATCTTTTGGTCCTCACTATTTTTTGTTCAGTCAAGTGGTTAATTGGAAACTGGAAATCCATCTGCTAAAGACTGTCCTCTCCATCCCTACACAGCAGGAGTGAAGAGAGGAGGCCAGAGATGAGAACCACTGCATTTAATGGCAGCATAGGCTTACTTCAAATGAGAATAACGCAATGCAAAATTTTGATGTGGCGACTTTCCAGCATCAGTAAATGACAACAGGTAAGAAGTATTCTTTCCTCACAATGGGTATCATTCATCGTTCACATTACTTATTCTTTCTTAATTAGTCTGTAGGATGATCATCTTATAAGAACTCTCAATTCATACGTCATGTATCATCTGGCTTGTGGGTCCTTTTCCCTTAGGAGGTAATGAAAACTTACATGCACTTATCAAACACACAGTTTTTAAATGTCATGGAAACAGTTCAGATCCAGTGAAAGAACTTTGCACCATTTATATTTTCTGTTGGAAAGAGCAGTAATGATATATGCACTCTGTACCTGTGATTAATACGTAGCAGACAGAAAACCCTGCATCACGTTTTTAAACACAGGAAGGAAATACTGAAGGTTCTTACGAAAAAACTGAAGACAAAGACTCAGAGGCTGATGAATAGAACATATTTCTAAGATAAATCACCATTTTAAAGAAAAAAGTAGATAATAAAATTACATGATTTTTCATCAAAGAATTATCAAAATAAAGCTTTTTATCTTCTTTAAAGTGACAGCGCTATTAGAACTCAAACCAGGATATAATGAAGTCATCAGTTTTCTATATGGTAGATTTAGTCCATCTGTCCATAAACCTGCTTGTTGAGTTTGTTCTTTATTTTTTTTTCTTTCATGTGCAACTTCTTCAAAAGCCAAGCCAAAGAAAAATCCTCCCTCTGAATCTCCACAGTATTTGGTGTCATGCAGACAGAGAACACAAAGACCTGAAGACAGTCTGTAACTAACATATAAAGCAAGAGACAGCAACTGAGTGGATTAAAAAAAAAAAAAAAAATGCCAACAAGAATGCAAGCAAACCCCCAAACTGTTATTAATCCATAACCTACAGAGCAATCCTAGGACACCAATTGTCTAACTGTTAGCAACTGTTTTGAAGAGATTACAACAACAGAGGAGTCTCTGGAGGAACATGAAGTAAAATAGTAGGCTACATACCAGCTGATTGGTTAGAGCGCTGCTCAAGAGGCTGAAAAGTCATGCATGTTGGCATTCTTGGTCAGTATTTCTCAAAAAGAAAACAAGTTTTCCTGATACTTAATGCTCTTGCAAGACACGTGTCAGTACACAAGCCTAAAAGCTTCTGTATTAATGTTAAGGTTTCATAGCACCAAGCAGCTGGTAAGAGATTTACAATAATAGCAATAGCAATATAGTTTCTAGTAGGCTTGTAATACAAATTAGGTACATTGTGTTGCATTGTTATATGAAGATTTATTTGTGTAAGTTGAACACGGACACATTGCTCACTTGACAATGCAATAGATTGCTTATGCAGTTCATCTCATATTAAGCATATAAAATCTCACATTACACATCAAGCATGAAGTACAAGATACATCAATTTCAGGATATTTTAGAAACAGTCTTTGTGCATATGAGTTTAATTCTCTTTAACATTTTTTTCAAGAAAATCTAGTAACTGAAGTGCTTTAAAAAACCAACCTTGTAGTCCCCAGCTTTAGCTGCCCACCCTACCAAACGTAATTGAAAACCTACAATTGCAAATATACAATTCATACCTGATCCAGATGTAAAATCAAACATCTTAGAATGGGATCCAACACAGTCTGAATAAAATACGGAGCCACTCAAAGCTAGCTAATAGATCTGTCTCCCTCCTGTGACTTTTTAATAATTCTCAAGCTTCTCTGTCAACTAACTCAACAGTGAGTGAGAAAGGCTAATCCACCCTGAGGAATAATTCACCTTTACAGAGAAGTTTATCTCTACATTGACTACAAAGAAACACAAATAGCAACCTAGATTAGCTATGAGATACTGAAATTGAGTGAGATGAATCCTACTTCCCATAGTAACTGGTGAACAGGAATAGAAAGACAGTGTCTATCAAGACTCTAACTTATTTCCTAAGGTTTCTTACAGACTATATATGGTCAAAGAACTAAATCAATACTCATCTAACAGCTTCCAAGGTTGAAATATTTGATTTTCGGTCACCTTGACATTCTCTTGTGTCATGACAGAACCTGGAATTCTATGGTTCATATTCTTCTGTTTCCTTTGATAACCCTGATTCTACACATCTTGATGATTATCTCATTTTATAACTGAAAAATTAAAATACAAAGAGTGGAATTAATCTACCCTTACCCAGGTGCCTAGAGGATTGTGCTGGAGACTAATGTTGCCTTCTCCTAGTTTCTAGGTTGCCAATGAAGAAAAACAGGTGTTTTTCAGAGAGGAATTCAACTCATCTCTCTCAGATCTCATTAAAAGCAGAGAAAGACCAGGATAACTTTTAGACTTATGCATTTAACATTTTGGGATCTACAAATCACTTTACATTATTCCTAACTGTCAAAATGATACAGCCTTTCCTCTCACCATTGACTCACTTCTCCCAGTTTGAAAATAATAGTATTACTGGTGCATGTCTTGACTGCTCAGATAGTAAATAGATACTTAATAACTAGTCTCCTAAATATTTCAATTTGTTAATAGATTGTAATATCTAAGACTTTTCTCTATTCCAAGAAATGTTCACAAATAAGCTTTTTCTTGAGAGTTATATAATTTGACAATTCTTTTAAAAATGCTTATTGGATTAATGCATGCAACATTATTTATTACCTTTGAAGATTAGAGAAGTGGCACCCAGTCACTCTAAAATAATAGCACATCTGAAGGGCTGAGTGTTTAGCTCAGTAATGATGTTCAGGTTAGCTTTAAAACAATTTGGGTCACAAAATAAAGAGCTGAAATATCTCATCTTCTGGATGAAACAAGTATCGTCCTGCCTCTTTTCTTATCACACAAAACAATTTGGCTTTCAGAAAGACAAATTAATTGACAGTGAATATTTAATCTCAAAAAAATGCAAACTTTCAGGAATTATCATAGAAATTTTATGCAATTAAAACATTGTGAAGAAGCTTTACAATTTCCTTATGCAAATATCAGGAAGAAGGCATTTGCTGAGATCATCTGCAAAGGATGCAAGTTTTTTAGTTTCCAAGAATAACAAAGGTTTAAAATTAAATATTGTACAACTGCAGGACATCTAATATTAGTTATTTTTCCAAGAAATAAATTTTTAGAATGGAAAAAAACATCAGTTGTCTTCCTTTAGCTAAGGGGAGAATATGATTTTTAACTAATAGGAGGAAGGGTGATTGATAGACATAATGGCCAAGTAGAGCGTGAGGGATCTTGTACAAGGGAAACTTTTTTAAAAAATGTTTTTTCATAGTAAGTACTGTTCAACAATATGAGGAAAAAAGATAAAATTAGCATGTGACAACCTTCAGTTCAAATATGTTTTTCCATATTAGCACTAACTTCTAATATCAGAACAGAAAGGCAACGGGCACAACTGGCATGGGAACTACTAATGCACTGCTGAAGAAAAGATAAGTTATGCCTAAGAAACACTAAGTATGGTGAGGACAAGGGAATATCTGACAGAGAGGTTTCAGCTTAAAATTTAAAAGCCTGATTGGCAAATAAAATATAAAAGAAGGGTAACAACTATGCTATCAGCAGATCAGAACAAAGAGTAGCAGAAGAATCGAAGTAAAAGAGCTTCTTTCCAAAGAAGCAGAGCTGCCTGTGTCCAGAAATTAGACTCTTAGATACATTCTAAATCACATTTCAGTTCAAATGAAAAGTAAAAGACAACAATAAACATTAATTAACTCCAATTAACTCCCTCATATATACACAATGAAAGAAAAACATGCATGAATTTCAGCTTAACTCAGAAGTATGCAGCAAACTAAGGTGGAAAAAACAATAAGTATCTTTCAAGAGATCCTATTCTGCTTTATGCTCAGCCCCTCTTTGTCAAACCCAGTACTTTCATTTACCCATCATTGCTGTTACCTAATCATATTACTAGTCATTTTCTTTTCTTGCCCAGTAATGACTAGTAAACTTGGTGGTCTAAATTCTTATTTATATTAGGTCTCCTGGGTTTAAAAACAAACCTCATGTGAACAATTTTTCTCTATATTTCCAGTTTAGCATCAGAATATTATTTCATGAAGGACTTCAGTGCTTGAATCTGTCATAAGAATCTGGTATTGAAAAGACGTATGAAAAAAGGAAAAGGAAGGTACGAAATTGTCCTGGTTTCCAGCAGGGACGGGGTTGATTCTCCCCTGTCTCTATCCGGCACAGCTATTCCACCCCACGTGTGCCAGGCCCAGGGGCAGCAGGGAGTTAGCTGGGGAGGGGAGGGGCCACAGCCGGGAGTGGGCGTGGCAACGTCACGGTGTAGGCGTATGTATGGGCGGGCGGCGCCGGGGTGCTCTCAGCAGCGTGAGTGGCGGTCGGGCCAGGGTGGCGCGGCGCGCGGTGCGGTCGGTATTGTACTCATGTTTGTCTCCTCCATCTGTGTTACTGTTTCCCTGCAATACCTGCTGCCCTGGTAAACAGTTTTTATCTCAATCCATGAGTCTGCCTTTTCTTTCTCATCCTTTCCCCGCCGCTGGGGGGCGGAGCCAAGGGACTGCCACGTGGCGCTTTTGTTGCCGCCGAGGCTAAACCGTGACAGAAATGTCACAGTTTCTTGAACATAAAGAATCTTCCTCTGGAGTTTCAATCAACATAACTTTGTGTGACACTTTCCTCCTAAGTCTTAAATTGCTGACTACTGTTGACCTCAGAAGTGAAACAGTCCAATGCAAATTATCAGAGGGCCTCCAAGAACACACCATAAGACTTTTTGTTGTTTAACAGATATGATACAACTAGAGACTGCAGTCCTTGATCTTTTTAGAAACCTTTTCTTCCTGCTGAATTCTACTATTTGGTCATTTTCATCCTCTGTACACAAAACCTCTGCCACCTGTTGAAAGCACAGCAGATTCTGGACTGATGCATGAAATATAGCCAACTTCCTCAATGTGCTGTTTGCTGACATTTGTTTACTGCCTTTTATAAGGATCTTAATATCCTGAGGAATTAAGTACAGCTACTTTAGATTAAGCAGACTGGCCAAGTTATTTTCTAGTGAATCAAGAATCTTCTATGTTGACTCTTTATGTCCAGTGTTCAATCAACTGACAAATTTCAAATTTTAAAAAGACTTGATTTTTATTAGTCAAATCTATTAGGTTTCTGTCTGCAAAAGTATTCTATTTAAAATAAAATACTTCACACTAGTTAAATAGGGTGAAGTAAGGAAATAAACAATGAGATTGTTCGTAGTCTCAATACTTTATAAAACACATGAATGTAATAATTTCTTATTAGGAAAGTGAGGGAAATAGGTAATTGTGAAAAATTTCTAAAAGGCAATTTGAATAATATGTATTTTTAGAGTAGATTTCTAGCAAGAAGAGGAGGATATATGTCCTCATATATCCATGCCCATTTTTTATGCTGGTATAGCTGTTGTCCAGTTATACACCTTTTTGTAGCTTCTGTCACTAGTAAGTCTTCTGCCTGGAAACAGAAGATCAAAGATGAATGCTGAACATGATTGCAATGCTATGCTATAAAACAGGACCTTTCACTTTGGGACCTTAACCAAAAAGAAAACTGTTTTTTTTAAACTGTAACTGTGGTAAGCTGTGAACCACGGTATTTTTTCCCCTCATTATTCTTTCAGTCATCACAGACCTGTTCTCATTTGTTTCAAGGTGCACAATAGTTGTCATTGATGTGTGAAAATACATACAAAATTCTATGCATTTACAAAATTGATGAGAATGTGTAAATAATGTACCAGAAAACAACCTCTTATAGAATACAAACCATTCAAAAGTCAGGGAAAAACAAAATTTATCTTTTAATTTGCAGAGTGTCATTGTTGAATGAGGAATGAATGAATCTGAGGCCAACTTGAAAAAGTTCATGTAAATTTTCAATGACCCTCTACCTGAGACTGTGTGTTCATCAAGGCCAACACAGTTATGCAGGGAATTTTCCACATGTAGCGCTACATAGATATATAATGTTGCAATCTTTCATCCCAACTTCTTAATTACCTAAGAAAATATTTTATTTTATTTTATTTTATTTTATTTTATTTTATTTTATTTTATTTTTTAAATTTGTTTTTCTGGCCCTGTTTTGCAGGACACGAAGGATAACAGTTGTAACAGAGCAAGGGATACGGTTGATACAATCTGTTTCCATCATGTTAAGTTACTCAGGAGTAAAAGTGTACTTCTTTTTTGGTTTTAGAATCATAGAATCAATTATTTGGATTGGAAGGGACCTTTAAATGTCATCTAGTCCAATGCAAAAAACAAGGAAATTAGTTGTTCAGGTTGCTCAGAGCCCCATCGAACCCGACCTTGAATGTTTCCAAGTGTGGGGCATCTGCCACCTCTCTGGACAACCTGTTCTAGTGTTTCACCATCCTCATTGTAAGAGATTTCTTCCTCATGTCTAGTTTTAATCTACACTTTTTCAGTTGAAAGCCATTTCCTCTTGTCCCTTTGAACACTTGTCCTACTTTTTCCACTTGAGGGTAGAGTCCCTCCCCATCTTTCCTTCAGGTCCTCTTTAAATACTGCAAGGCTGCAATAAGGTATCTCCAGAGCCTGCTCTTCTCCATGCTGAACAATCCAAATGTTGTCTTCTATGCTAATTGCGGCTTCAAGGATCTATAACTTTATTGAAAAAGTTTATCAGGCTTCAATTAATATATCCTTATGTTTATATTTGAACTAATGTAGTACTTCCTAATTTGCTACAGCAAACAGCTTGTCATAATAATAATTAGCATTTAGGGCTAACTCCAGAAAATATCTTCAAACAATTATGCCCACATTCAAAATTCAGTCTTTAAGTCCTCTGGAAATTTTTAATACTGGTTACAACCACAGGATAAACCCTTATAAAATAAGGTTCAGAATATACATATTCAAATTCATATCTTGTTCTGCAGCAAGCCAATGACAAGGCTCCCTCATGACCTTCTAAAACAATATGCTACCAGATGCATGTAAAGTATAAAATACACACCATTAGAAAAAAAAAAGAAAAAAAACCACAACGGAACAGTCTTCAGTGTTGTTGCACAGTTCTGGATGCAGAAAAGGTGTTGAAAATAAACTGTTAAAGTCTAAAAGATGTTCAGCATGGCACAAAATGTAAGATCTGGATGTTGACTAATGGCAGTTGACTGGATGTCAACACAAAGCTCAAATTCAATCATTTCAAGGTGCATGTCATTGTTGGCATAGCATAGTTTTGGCACCATCACTGAGTAGTATTGAAGAGTAAGATCACAAAAATCAGATTTATCAATCTAAGCTTTTAACTGTAGTCAAACTCCATTCCTGCGTGCTAACCATGGGAGAATATGATATCCGTGGAACTACCATGATGAAGCAGATCAATGGTACTGTGATGAGCATCAGTTTTACCAAGTGACTTCGTCTACATTGTTTTGAATAAATAAAATTGTTATGTGAAAAGATCTACAATCATACACCTTCTTAATATATATAAAATAGAATAATTTTTAAGATATCATTTTTGGTATGCACAATAGAATTTTATAAAAGGATGGGAGCCACCTAAGATTGCTTCAGGACGGAGACAGAATAGTAATGGAAGAAGTTTTGTATTACATCTTCAGTACCTCCCTGAGATTAAAATGTTTCCTTTAGGACATTTCTAGCATCTGGTAACATACAATACTATACAGTGCATTTGTATAATAATTGTATACTCATCTCAGTCATGGAAATTTAAATACTGTCATGTCACATTTGGAAATGATCATGTGATGAGACTTTACCCTATTTCTCCAGATTGCTAGCCCTAAGGTTCTTACATCATCAAATGTAATTAAATAACCTTATTCCTAAGATGTTTTCATTTTACATGGTACAACATCCATAGGTTTATGCAAATGGTCTCCCTGGTTACATCATTCAGAAATCTAAACCGACAAAAATGAGACACTTAAAATCTTTTTTGTTGTACAGATTTAAGACTATTCTCCAGCCCAGCAAAGTTTTATGCTTTAGGGTCATGTAATGCAAGTATAATTAGAGCAGAAAAAGAACTAGATAATATAAATAATATATATATATATAGTCAATATAATTATATACGTAGCAAATATAATGGAGAAGAAAGCTGCTACTAATCTAGCAGTTGTAAAATATTTTCAGGTATAGCAAACATATATGAATTATGATAAAGAATATATGTATGTAGAGACCAAAACTGATGTTAAGTTTGCTATGAAGGAAACCAGAACTTAGCAGGAAAAGAGGAAAAAGCTGAGAAGATGGTAAGAGAATGATTGAGAGGATGGTGGTATGGGGCGTATTCAAATCTCATCCGCATATCTCATCCACAGCATGTATTAGGAACACAACAGCTATATAGAGAACAACAATTTGAAAAATGATACATAACTCCACGTCTATAAATACAGACAGAAGATAATTTTTTAAACATAGTTTAAACTATGTTTGTAAAACAAGGTAACAAATCACCTAGCTGCTTAGGTGTGAAGGCAAGTTGAAGTTTTGAGAATGTTTGGTTGTATGAGAGCTACAGAGGTCAGAATAACATTGAAAATGGGTAAAGTTCAAAGAATATACACAGTGTGAGTATTTACTCATATGAAAGAAAGAAAAAAAAAAAGAAAAAGAATGGGATGAAAAGGAGAATCAATAAATGTCTTAGACATCTGAACAATACTTCAGATGTCTAAAGTCTTTTTCTCGTACTCAGGAATGCACTGCTTTTCTTTTATGTTTTCACTGAACTTCCCACAGTATCATGGATCTCATTGGAATTATGGAGGCATTTATTTCAGTCAGAGAAAAGTGAAAGAGGGAGAATGAATAGCTAACCTTTATAAAGGTTATCCATCCATTTAAAAGCTATTTATACTGCCAGTTTTACTTAGTCTGAACATGCTTCACCACCCTTGTCATGCGGCACATTTTGTAACCTCCCATTAAATTTTCCAGGCTTTCCTGCTCTGATAGTTACTGGTAGTCACTTAAATATCTCCCAATTGCTTCAGTCAAATGATAGAGTTTCTGCATAAAATTATTATGCAAGTAGATGATAAAGAAAGTAGAAAGGCAAACAAAATCAGTACAATGAAAATCCGTTTAGATTTAAAGCTTCTGTGTGGGACACTTGAAAAAGACACATTTATAGTAATCATCAGGCTTACAGTAAATAGGGTCAAGCCTGGTGAGGGAACCAGGATCAGTCACACAACCCAGGGTGTTCAGGCAGAACCACATCGGTGAGGATGCACTGGGGTCAAACTGGGAAAACAGTCCACAGGTCAAGATCAACTGGATTGAGTAATTCTGCTACTCAGCTGTAGATCACCAAGACTACAACACAACCTAGATAGCTAAAGATCCAGACTGAAATGGGGCCCCTGGGCCCATGTAGGTGGAAGCCTCATGTGAGGCTTATCAGGGACATTTAGGTTTATTGGTACCCTCAGGAGGAAACTGCATTTCTCCTTGGTCTCTAACCTAAATCTTAAAATCACAGAATTTCTCAGATGGTGTTCTATACACATGGCAATATACAATTATTGTCATTATTTTTTAAGAATAATATAGACCTACCCAAATACTGGGGGAGGGGGAAGGGAAAAGGTTAATTTTGTTACATACTTTATCAACAACTGTGTTAAAGTCGAAGCACTGCCAATAACTTTAAGTACATTCATTAACATTTCTTTCTAGATAAAAGTTATTTGCTCTGATTTACAGTCTAACCTATAATTTTTCTTACAAATACTTTATGCCAAATTACAGAAATCAAATCGGTCTAAAATGAAAATAGCTTTTAATATAGTCTGCTCCTATTGGATCTGTCTAGCTGCTAATGCAAGAGGAGCAGGAAACAATCCTTAACCTTTGGGAAATGGCTTACATCCAGTTCTTGTATTGGCTTCTGTACACACTTCAAAGAATTCTCTTTGCAGAGCATGCTGGCAGTACTCCTACTACCACAACAATGTCCTAAATCCAAAATGGCTTTACACATAATTACTACTTTTCTGCTTTTCCCAGTGTAGTTTACTGTCTTGGCAGTACAATGCTTAAGAAAGGCTCAGCAGGCACTGAGGCGAACCGTTCTGGTGCCAGCACCATCTGCTCTAGTGCTGTGCTCAAGGGCATTTCCCAAACCGGGGGGATCTTAAGGGGAACTGAGACACCTGTCGGTATTCTGCAGCTCATGTGACAGCAGCTGACTAGACCACGGCAGGGCCAGGAGACACGGTGTCAAGCCCCTCCCTCCCCCAAATGTATAAAGAAGCCCTTAGGGAGTGCTAGTGACCAGGAGCACTGCTGATACAGTGGGCAAACAGGACATGATGTGTCAGTAAGGGCATGGCATGGCATGGCATGGATGGCAATTTGCACAGAAGTTTGTGTGAAAGGGTGTGCAGGAAAAGAGTTAAGCTCTTCTGGATGAATCAGAGGGCAATGATATCCACCTGGCAGAAGGCTATGGCTACCGTAAATTCTGCTTTCACAAACTCCCAAAGAGAGGTCCGATGGGAACATGCTGTCACCCAGATGTCAGCCTGCAGGGTGTGCCCTACTCTCATGCCAGTGCCAGCAGGAGGTGTGCCCAGGTAGAGGAATTCCTTCATTTAGTGGCAGAGCTCTGGAAGGAAGTGAGTAGGTTGAAGACTGTCAGGGAGTCCAAGAGAGAGACAGACTACTGGAATGACACCCTATTTCCCCTGGGAGAGGCTCGACTATCAGACAGGACACATCATAAGGAGGATTTCCCATCTTATAGTCACTTCACCGAACATCGTGACTTAAGGTATAGGAGGCAATGGGGACCAGTTTCTGCCTGGTGCAGCAGGCACATCTCCTCTGTGACTACCCCACTTTCCTAGGTGCCCACCACAAAAAAAGGTACGAGCCTCTGCAAGAGGAACCAAACTCTGATGAAGATGATGGTTCCTCTAGCTTAGAAGTGACACTGAGGTTAAGTTGGTCTATGTCCTGTATCAAAACTGCTTCCATAAAGAAAAAAAGCTACAGGTCACTGTCATAGAAACCTTTTTCCTGAGGGGAACAGAAGGTCCAATAAGCAGACTGGATCCACATCTTAGGGAATTCTGCTGCCTCCCTGAGGCCCAGCTTAAAGATATGAAGAAAAAGCTTCCTACCCTAGTACATCCCTCAGATTATTATCCATTATTTATTTTTCAGGTAGGTAGCAATGAAATCACAACAAGAAGCAGCCACTCAACACATATTTGGTTTGGTACACTATGAAATGAATAAAGTCATAAGTTCTCAGATAATTAATTTTCATTGCTTAGAGCCATGTTTTTCATACATGGACGTTCATGTGGTAAACCTAAAGCTAAAAGAGAGTAAGCTTGGTAATGCCGGTAGCATTTCAGAGTCAAACGCTTAGATGTAAAATTAAACCCACAATCATTATTGGTGTCAGAGGTTAATGGGCTTTAATGTATGAAGATAACAGTTTGAAACTGACACTTTTCTTTGGGCAAAAAGATTAGATTAGGATGGATTTCACATCAGTAGGCTAATTTTGTTCAGATATAGTAAATTTTAATGGAACTTTAGATCATATGAGATATCTTTTTTCTCTTTATGTGTTTTCTCTATTTTCTTCACTAAGCTTTTTGATTCAAAGTTTTTTAAAAACGTGTGAAAAGTATACATATCAAAGGACTTTTATATGATTTTATCACTCATTTCTTGTCCCACACAGAGTAACAGAAGATTCTCTAGGTAATGCCATTACTTACAAAATCCAAAATTCTTGTGATTTCCTGATTGCATATGCAGCCTTATAATTCTACCAGATTTGAATACATATGTAATTTCTTTATAGCTGTCCCATTCAGGTATCCTGTTTTTCTGTCATTTTCTCACACCCATGTATCGGTTTATAATTTCATGGCATAGTAAATAAAATTGCAGAAAATCCTCCCTTTCCTTCTCTGAGAGTAGGTAGTATTTTATAAAGAAAGTGGAATCCCAGATCTAGGCACTTTTCTCTTTTTGAATTGCAAATGATTTAGGGTAATATTATTTCAAGTGTCAGCAACATCATTCCTGGTTTTCTGGTTTACATAATTTCATTGAAAGTTTTCACAAAATGTAGTTCATTATCAAAATTTTGTAATTGATTTAATAGAAATCCAAATAATGTTCTTAACATTATGTATGCTTTTGAACTGTTTTTAACTAATGCTTTCTTTAATGAATTTTTGTCAGCAATATTCAAATCGTTGCACATTGCACAGCCAGTTCTTCTGCAATATATGTGTCTGCTTATGATTTCACATTGCATCTAAGATTATTTACAGTTGTAAATTTTCTAGAATCAAGATCGCTTTGGATGCAGAAAATGTCATTTACATAAAACTATAGAAATGAAAGACAGAGCACTAGAAGAAAGCATATAGAAAGTGTGTCAATTTACGAAAAAAATCAGGGATGCTGGAACAGTCAGTGAAGGCTACACTGTAAGCTGAACTACTTTTTATATTATTTAGGATCAGACCAGTTACATCATTGGAACAGTTTCATTATCTTATTGCTTTTATAATTTCTAGGTAGCTTTGATCGAGAGGAAATACCCAACAACATAGAAACCATGAAACTCCTTTAATCATGTAACTGTCACTTGCATTCTGATATACAGAAAAGAGAAATGTTTGAAACATCATATGTTGATAATATGTCCAGTTTTAATGTACAGTTATTTGTTTTGAAAGTGGCACAATAAGTGAAATTCAATAAAATTAATTTTTAGAGAATAATTAATACAGATCTTGATGGGATGCTGAAAGGTTTCTGTCTCCCTAAAACAGGATAAGCTATATGTAACCTATTTCATTTACTTCTGGTAGTTGACTTGGCTTGACTTTTGAGATTGGAGATGGAATTTAATCTTGAGTCCAATTAACATCTCTATATTTTGAAACATTTAAGAATCAAAAGCACAGCCCAGGAGAACCTGATCAACATATGATGTGTACTTACTACTAAAATACAAACCCAGTGTTACAGATGATCACCATAAAAATATTATTTTCGGATACTTATAAACACTGAAGAACTCTACATATTTCTTGAATAAAGGAAAAGGGAGACTGTCAGCTAAAACAAAACTATACGCAAAAGGAATGACTAGTATCTTACTTGTGTACAACTTGGTAATTTTCACCTAATGCCAGTGAAAAGGCATCAGAGATGAAGAATCTGTACCAAATCATTAATAGATGAGTCGTTAAACCACGTAATCTGCCATGTCACTAAGACGTTTTCTCGCTAATACCATGAAAATCTTTACTTGGCTTGTTAGAAAAACTGTTCAGTGATTTAAAGAAAATAGTTTAGTTTTGTTGCCATGTCACGTTATGCATTAATATGAAATCACTTGATGACACCTTTATTAATGTAATTTTAAAATAAAATACCACAGATTAGGACAGTGCCACACAAAACCAAACTTTTGATTAACACAACCTAAAACACAACCTAAATCCTCCCCCCTGATGGCAATGCTTGTTCTAACCTTAATTCACACTGGCTGTCTTATCTAGGTTTTCGTGTTCTTAACGGAAAAAACTTACACATCACTGGAGACAGTGTTAGTATGAATATTTACAGTAGAACACTATATTTAAATAGTTGTATAATCTCACTAGAACTGATATAAATTGTGTTGATTTTTAGATTAAGGTTGAATTGAGTCAGTGATGAAATATACGCACTTCACACTGGAACAGTTTGAATGTGGTAATGGATGAACTAAATGTATCCCTCAGCTGTGATAAAGCAGCTGATTAAAAATAAAAAGATGGAAATTAAAACAAAATGGGGCCAGAAGTTGTTAATGAACAAGCTTAAGGGAAGCTGTGGAAACCAGCTAAATGTAAAGAAAGATGTCTAAGGATGAAAAGTGAGAGTGAATGACAAAGATAGGTTTTCTGTTGCAGTCTGGTACTGGCTTTCCCACTATAATTTAATCTTTATTACCTTAAGAAAGTGCATTGCAGGTATTCAATGACATTTTTAAACAAACAAACATTTTTCTAATCTTGAAATTTTAAAATAGATATAAAGAAAGTTATTTCAGATCTTCACATGTCAGGAATGGAGAAAAAAACCACCTTTTTCATGTTGGTTCAAATGTCAAAACAATTTAGTGTTTGTGTATGACAAAGGTATTTTTAAAGACATCATCTAAATTTATAACTTTCCTCCCCCCCCCGTGGAATCATTCCCACTTAGTAGGATATAGAATCCAGGTCATTTGTAGAGACAAGAAGAATGAAAAGCAAATGCAGAAGGACATGAAGTTCTCAGTGAGTTTTTCAAATGTCATTTTCCAGATTTTTGTTTAACAGGTCTATGACTTCTGCAGTATTTTAAATTTGCTTTGACTTGTTCCATTAAGATATAAAAGCAAAACACAAACAACAATAACATTTTCTAAATCACCTGATTATATACACATCAGTGAAAGTATAAGCTTAGTTATGGCACAGATTATTGCTGATGCTTGGTTAAACCTGTGTTTCTCACTCAGAATGACACTGTGATTCATCAACTGGAATTACAATGGACATGACAGAAGTTTTGATTCCTAAGTGTAGACAACACCTTGGTGTTAGCACTTTTGAAAGAATTTCTGAAGCCATGTGAAGTTAAGATGTCAAGGGAGAGACATAGCGGCCTGGAGTCAGTTAAAATTCTGGACATAGCATTTTCAACTGTGTAAATAAAACAAAATGAAAATCCCATACTTAATAGAAACATTTTTGGTCTCCTTTCTCCTTTATCTTCTTTGTTCCATGGAACTGATCACAGCTCTGGTGCAGTTACCCCTTCCTATCAGCCTGTCTCTAGTTTCTTGGCTCCTATGTCTCTGATTGCTTTCTGACTATTCTATTCAACTGCATATTAGCATTCACTGCATAGCAAGATGGGGTCAAGAATGAAGGGAGTGTGCAAAAGAAGCTATTGAGAGATTAAAGAATGAGTTTACAGTATGTCGGTCACTCTGTTGTCATTTACATGCTATTGCAAGGACACCTTGCAGCAAATTAACATAGAAAAAGTCATCAATAACTTAAGTTCGAGGATAATATTCTACAAATTGACTGATGACATACAAATAAACAGCCACAATTTGGTGGCAGCTTATGGTTGAGATTTAGTTAAATGTATGCAAAATATATTACATATAATGCGTTATACAACTCACGTTGAGTGACTTTTCAATCTTGATTCAGACAGTGTGTTCATACTACTATTAAGACACCAAAAAAACCCCAACAACAAAAACTGAAACCAAACCAAAACAAAAACACAAAACAAAAAAAAAGGACTAGGTTTCTAACATAGAAAATTATCTCTGAATGCCCCTTCTACATTTTAAAGCTAAAATTATGTTCTTCAGAGCTATGACTAAATTGAAATAATCTGAGATAGCTATATAAATCCCAGGAATGAATATATTTCAGTGCAAGTTATTTGAAAAAAACAAGATAATATTGTCTTCATTTGAAAGAGAGCTGATGTCTGCACATCAAGAAAAACAGAGGTTATGATGGAGAGAAGATATATGATAATACATTAAAAAACAAGTAAGAACTGTAAGAACTGACACTGTAAAACCACAAAGAAGCAGAAGAAATAACAGCATCTATGGAGTGTGTTTAATATGCAGGTTGTTATGTGCATGTATGTATGTATACTTGTTCACCTGTATGTACATATGTATAGATATACGTTACACCTATGCTGTTAAGAACGTAGTTCAATTTGTATCCTTTTGTCTATGTCATGTACAAACATAGATACACTTAATATATATTATACTTGTCTATTTCTTCTTCTGTTTCCTGGTAAAGGAATGTTTTATTCTGTTATACAGGACCAAAAGCATCTCTTATTCCGTGGGACCATACTGAGAAACCCTAAGAAACATAACCTCAAACATAACCCTTTTCATGGTTCAGCCATGTAAAAAAGAGATTAAGGCTATGAATGTCTTTTAAAAAATCTGGTTTTAATTTTGTTGTATAGATGATGTAGGACTCAAATTTCTTTATTAGACTGATCTATTTCTGTTACAGCAGCTGGTTTATTCCCCTCCTCACCCCTGCCTCCAATACCACCCCTGCGTCCTGATTGTAAATCCAAAACTGTATGTTGTTATAGAAGTCATTAAAGCAATTTTAAATTAAATCGGATATTTGACAAGCAGTTGCACTGTGACTCTCCCTCAAGACTGGAGTGACATGCTGAATTGCTTGGAGTGAGTTAAAATTCTGGACACAGCATTTTCAATAACATGCAGCTTAGACAGTGTTTTCTTAGACATCCATATAAATAAGACTGAATCCTTTACAGTTCTGGTGGTTACTGAAGACCAGCACAAGTTTCTGAAAACAGTGGCCAATTTTTTATTTGTAGTAAATTTCCATAGTTGTAGAAAGTCAGGGTTAATGTTCTTACATAAAGTTTTTTAAAGGTTGTTTAAAAAGTAATGCTGCATTTCAGAAAGGTGTGAAAAAAACCTTTTAAATTCAGAACTGTAATCCTTCACCATTATGCGATAAGATCTAATGGTTTTGACTGTCAGAGAGGGAAGAAAACTGTGACAAGTTCATACATTCATAAAGAGAGATAAAAATTGCTTAAAATATTTAAAATTACATTGCTACTTGTCTTGATTTTACTGCCTAAACAGATAGGGATCTGATTTTTATTTTTTTTTTCACCCTGGAACACTTTTAAGCTTTGGATCACACACACACACACAAAAAAAAACCAAACAAACAAACAAAAAAAAAACAAAAACAAAAAACAAGTTTCAGGTGTTTGGTTTTAAAACTTTAGTGCAAAATACAGACTCAGGGATACACAAGTTCTGAAAACAAATCATACACAGGTTTGTTCTCAGTCAATGAATTATTATAACACCTCAAGTATATTGGCTTGATATGTGGTTATTGCAAGAAAACAATACACTGAAATTATTGGAATAGATAGCCTACTGCCAGGCAATCTGACCAGATTCACATCTTTGTTGTAGCTGTTCCCTAGCTGGACCAGCAATGAGAACAGGAATGCATTGGTACTATGCAGTTACTTCAATCCTTCCTCCTTTCCCTTGCTGTCCCTGAGAATCTTCATTTTTCCTGTTTGTATAGATCATTTACCTAGTGTTTCAAATAATCATCCTTAAATGTTTGGTTTTTTTTTTTTTATTTTTTTTTTTTTTTTTGCAGTCCTTGTTGTTACATTTCCCTGTGGGCTTGCAGGGATCTCAGACTGAAATAATGATTGCAGTTAATTTGACTAAACCAATAACTAAATAGAGGACAAATTTCTCAGGATGTTACACCTTAGAAACTTTTACAACCCAGAGGGAATCCTTCAGTTGCCAGTTTCCAGTGAACTAATTCCTCACTCTCCTTCTTTACCATAATTGGAAACTTAAAGATCTAATGTAGTAACAAAGGGTCAACAAGATCAGGAAAGACTGAATGCAATTTTGAAACATCAGTAGGACTTCAGAATGCTTCTATGCAAATTGGTTCTTTTATATCGTGCCATTTTATTGTCATGACTTCTATGACCTTTAACTTTTACTGTTCATCATTGGATTTTATCTTACAAAACAGTGTAATTTCTTATATTTGAATAATAAGACTTTTTACAAGTAGAAATTTGAATATTTCCTAATAATTTCTAGAATTACAATAATTTTGTGGTTTTGCCCTTCTAATAATGTGAGACAATATTATTTGGGCAATGATTAAATTAATAAACTAATGACTGTGGAGGAGATGGGTATGTTTCCTCATATTAATTCCTTGATATCCTACAACTATATGTCTCACTATTTGAAAGTACCAGAGATGAATGTGTAGCAAGAACATATCTTGGTTGTGCAGGTATATCAGGAAATAAAACTTGAGTGAAACAGAAGGCTAGAATGAAGGAACATGATGCAGAAGAGCTTCACAGTGTTCAGTAACAACAAAGCAGCTTTGAAAAGGTGCCAGAATAACTTACAAACTGTGGCATAAATACCTGTGTCCTTATTGCAAGTCTAACACAGAAATGGCAGAAAAACAATATGTGTCAGTGAATAAATTGTCCTTGGCTAACAGAATTTTTCTAAAGCTTTGCTAGAGTACTTCAGAAAGTAACACCATATGATGAAACTTGGCAATATCAACAGAACAGGTACACACATGTAATACAAGGGAAAAATAATCATAGTCTTCCACTTAACATTTGTAGTGTTTATTCACTTGTACTAATACTGCAGTTTCAGAGACACAGCAAACATGGGGATTTTTTAGGTTGGGTGGAGGAGAGGATTTGAGGGCTAATTTGAGATTGTTATTACAAATATGAATTTTCTGCTTATTTTTGTTAAATATAGTGATGTCTGATTCTATATTTTTCTTGATGGGTGCATTAACACTCATTTGTATTCAGGGAAGTTGCTACTTTTTCTTCTAACAAAATAAAAAAGGCAAACAAATGTAACTATATTAACTATAATGCAACTCTTAATTAATTTTATCTTCCAGTCCTCATATTTTTCAAGCTGAATAAAGGAAAAAGGTCTAGGAGGGCAGTCAAACAGAGGATGTCAAACAGTTCATGCAGCCTCAATATGAGCTCACTCACTAGCTTTGTTCTGAACTACTGCAGCTACCTTTCTCCAAAGAGCATCAGTTAGAAATGGGAATAACCCAAAATATCGTAGACATAAGCCAATCAGTGTCACATGACCTTGGAGTGAATATCTACCTTTTTTATTTACCATTGCAGACAGCCTAATGGATACTCAAACATTATTTTTTTTTCTTATTTTCCCTGTGGATATTAACTTTTCAAGGAAAGTTTTATTTGCCCTTGCTGCTGGGGAGATGACATTGAAGTTCTTGACTTTATATCTCACTATTAGATACTTCACTATATAAGCTTCCCTCAGCTACTTTATTTGTGCTTCATAATAATTTTCTGTTTGTAGGTCATTATGCCAGAATCTCTTACTCTCTTTAGAGCTGGCCACTATGTTTCTGTAAAATTTCTTCAGGTGCAGACACCATCTCTGTAAACCTTATTATCAATTACTTTGTCATGGAAACTCTTTGGCTGCAGAACAGAAGAAGAAATAACATCACTTAAGAAGGGGAGATAATTTGAGACTTTCATTAGGAGTACAGTAGTCATGTAAGGTGGGTCATGTCAAGTGTGAAGAAGCAGAATAAAGCAGAGATGGAAAACATTGTAGAAATGAAACATATGGTTATGGGAACAAGGTGGGACCAATGTGGCCAGGAGGACTGTGAAAAGGAGATGATTTACGCCTTTTTGGAACTCTCATGAAGTATCATCCATAAAAACTTGAGGGGAAAAAAAAATTCATTGTGAATGTTTGAAACTCTAAGAGACACAAAAAACGGCAAAAGCTCTTGGCTCCATCTAAAATAATGTCTCATTCACTTTGGCTGCAATCCAGAATTTATTTGTTTTAAATCTTGCATTGGAAGCATTATCATCTTAAATGTAAACTGACAAATGTCACAACATAATACAGTAATAAACTTTAATTTAGGGGGCATCTATGCCTGTAGGCATTTGACAATAGTAATTTGTAAATGAAAATATAATGAAATGTATTCTTTCTTACATCCATCTTCTTATGCCTTTGAGACAAAATTTAAATCAATATAGTAGGAGAGAGAAATATTGCAAGGTTTGATTGCGTTATTCCCAGTGTTTTTAATAAGAAACCTAACTTCTGCCTCTATCATAGAATGTGATGTTTGTGGCTTATTTTTAATTTAGAATATAAAATATTGACATAACAAGACATAACCACCTAGATTTGACTCTGCCAAAATCTGTGAAATCTGTTATATATTTTAGTCACACTTCAACATGAATACTCTTTTACACTACAACAAAAAATACAATTAGAAGGAAACAAAGACTGAATATTTCTGTCTTCTCAGTTCTCATGTCACAGTTTAGGGGAATCCCAGCCTTAACTCTGCATGGAGTTTTGTTATCTACAAATCTACATAGTTTCACTTTTGTACTTGGTTTTCTTGAAAAATTCTCAGGCCAAATTGTGTTAGCATTTAATGAAGTTTGTAAACTATTGAAACCCATATTCATACTCTCTTTATTTTCACATTTATACTGGTGTAAATATTGAAATAAAATATAGTATTAGAGAGGGTTTATTATTGAAATTTAGGAAAAAAAAAATCTGTAAGAAAATTGTGGTTTTGCTTTCAGTTAGGTTACACAAAAATGAGATAAACAGAAGATCAATTCTCTGAGCAGCCCTGCTATAAATGCTCTAATTTATTCAGCATTAAGGGTCAACCCATTTTATTGTGTGTTGTTAACAATTTTTCTTGTGGCTTTTTAAATGTGCAACAACTGTGTGTTTGCGTCTAATTTGCATAATATTATTTATATCCCTTAGTACAATTTTTTGAAGTATCAGATAATTACAAATACTAAAGCAACAAAGGATGCAGTCATTAATTGTTTGTGCTGAAATTACCTGACTTACATTAGCCAAAGAAGCTACACATTAAAAAAAAAATGTAAAAAATAAAATTTCTCTGACTTCAAAGATAGTCATATATGTTATGAAGCACAGGAACAGCTGTAACAGATTGATCCAAAGATCCACAAAGTCATGCATTTTTTCCCATCAGTAGATGAAAGTGGATGTTTAAGGAAAGACATAAAAGCAAAATAAAAGTAAGCATACTTTCATTGAAAATATTTTCTTTTTCCAGAAGTTTCTGATTTAGGAGCTTCCTGTGTGGCAGTTGGTTTGTGTTGGGCCCGGCTGACACTAGTGTTGGCATACAAACTTCAGTTAACCCTGTAAAATAAAGGAGAGTAATTTGAGCATAAAAAATCTGTTGATCACCATGAAGGTTGCCATCTATGGAGAAACTTCTCAACAAAGGATGGAAAGGGAACAAAAGATGAATGAAAAATTGACTCCAACAGAGAGAAATTTTGGTGGAAGCTCAAAGACCAAGCTGAAAATATGTAAAAGTGGCGTGAGCTCCTATGGGCTAGAGGCCTGAGCTAAGGAAATCATTATATCTAAATGAGAACATGACATAATAACCACGGCTATGTCTTGAGATCTGACTTTATTTTAAAATGTAGTTAAGGATGTTTATTAGAGGTTTTGTAAATGTCAATCTTCAGAAAAATAGAAAGGGCATTTTAAAAAATATCAGTTTGCAGTTAATTAGAATATGTATCCAAGTTATTAAATCTGACCAGCTTCGTCCAAACATTGAACCCCATAAAATGCATTGCTAAATAGAAAAAAAAAAATTGAAAGGTCTCCAAATGAAGATCATTTCATGCGCCCAGCAGGAATTTGACCTTCTATGGTTTTGTAATAGGAACAGTAAAGTAATGTCGGTATATACATACTTACAGGGTTTTTTTATATGCTAAAAGTATTATCATCATACAGTTGATGGCAGTCTTGGAAAAGAGAAGGATATGCTTTCTGAAGTTCCAGTTAACAACACAGCACTTCCCATAGATGCATGAAAAGCATAAACTTGTATTGCCTCAAGAAGTCGGCTCTGAATTAATTTATATTTTCTTCCATAAATATTCAGTCACTCTCTGTAAAAATCTATGGCACTTATTAGAGGTTTTGATCCCTAGTTAATACAGCATTGACAAAAGTCAGCAACTTCCTACAGAATAACTCATAACAGTTCTGTTGAGTCTAAAAGTAAGATAGATTAATCAGATGGCTCATGAAAGTATCTACCTAGGGTGCTCATTTGTTTGAAGAAAGAACTCTACAATGTAGCTATCTTCATTAGGATGAGGTAAATTGCATTTTGAAAAGTGACATTCTCCCTTTCCTATAAATTTATCCTACAGTGACAATTTCAGATGTCAGCAATAGACATGTACATTTAGTAAGATGAAGCCTCTCCCCATATCCATATATGGCAAAATATGCTTAAACTGAATCTGCTTTATTACTTCGTCTTTTCGTTCATAGCAAGTCTCATGGCAAAATGTTTTGTTTTGATTTGCTTTTTTTTTAATTATCTGATATAGCCCAAAGTTGAAGCCCTCTATAAGCCAACATTGTCCTTACTGTAAAAAATTCTCTTTCTGAATGACCTTTCTCATTGTCCTATAGTATTAAATACACATCATAATTTCTTCTTTTGTTTTATCACTCATTAATATTACCTGAGTCTCCCTGCTTATGAAAAAAAAAACAACCCAGACCCCCACAAAAAAAAACCCAAAACACAAAACCAAGCTCAAGACTCAACTATTTTTCAGAGTTAATGACTTAATCACTTTTCAACTTGATGACCTCATGAATACAATAACAAATAAAACTTGTCCATGGACTAAACTACTTCTTTTGAAGTGTCAATGAGCAATTTGAATTATTTTTTTTTTTTAAGTCCTGTGGCTCCTTCTTACTGTTATTCCCCAACAACATCATCCTGCTGATTTTGTACCAACTAATACTTGAAGTAAAAATTATAACTTAATACATCTGAATCACCTAATACAAATATTACCTATTAAATTGGAAATCTAAAGCTGTTACATTTTATATTCCTTTTAAGGTCAATATAGAAAAACTGATACCTCTAAATCCAGTTCATCCCACTTTATACGAGATGCTTTTAAACATTTGACACATCAATCAACCTTTCAGTTGCCTATTTCTCCTTATTGATTATATGAGGAAAATAAGATCACAAGCCCAAACTCAGGTCTGAGATGACTAGTTAGGTAAGATAAGCCTTGCATACTGCAAGGGATTATGATTCTTTAATGCTTTCCCACACCAACTCCCCCACTTTGATGGAAGGGAGAAGGGGCAGAAGAGACGATGAATTTTCGGGAATGAGAAGTTGTGGGCTTCAGAGACAAATAGTTTGTAAAAGGCAAGCTTTTCAGCTTTACTAAAAGAACATTCAGAAGGTAAAGTGGCTTAGACACTGCAGAGAAAAGTGATAATTTAAAAATAATTATTTGTGGCTTAAGTGAACAAAGAACAAACAGACAAAACAGAAACTTATTCAAGACAGGACTTGGTTTAGGATTTTCTTTATGACCTGTATTTCATTCTAAAAACAGAACACAAGCCAAACCACAAATATGATTTGTCAAATTATTTTCTTTCTTTATGTGTGAGTGTATAAATATTGTATTCTTTTGTAGACTGCTAATGGAATTTTCCTGTAATGTCTGTCTTGAATTAGTTTTCTTAATTATAGATATGTCAGTCTATAAACACAATTTTCTGAGTCATTAGAATATTGTAGAAACTTCCAGCATTCCCTCTTCTTTTTGTAGTCAAGCTACAGCATTCTAGGTTAATAAAACCGATCCATCTCTTTCTTTCAGAATCATTACAAGCTGCACTGTATTATGATCATAAAATTCTTGAGCCCAATGTTCTGAAAAGTTTTGACTTTTAACTTCAAGATGAACTAAAAAATATTCTTCCAATACTGATGTAAGTATTGTCTTCTTCCATTTTGAGGGAACACTCAGACTTTGAAATTTACTCACTTGTTACTTTTATTAAAATAAAAGATAAACCCAAGTCACTATTTCTAAAGAAGTTGTTAAAATATGTGATTTTACTGACTATTAAAGTTCAAGAGAAAAAAAATGATAAATATTACCCAGATACGGCTGTGGTGGTTTGGGTTGTTGTTTGTTGTTTTTCTTTCCTTTTTAGTTTTTCCCCTTAAGGTCAACTAACATGCCTTTTTGGCTTTGCCTGGAAGTATGTGAGTTTGCCTGACTACAAAAAACAGGACAATACATACAATTGGCTTACACTTAGAGTTTGGGTGTTCTTCAGTCTAAATTGTGTTTGAGTACTTAAAAGAGTACTTAAACGTTCATGGCTGTATTCCTGATATCTTCTAATCCTGTTCTTTTTTTTTTTTTTTTTTTTTTTTTTTTTTTTTTTTTCCCCTAGGAATAACNGGAGAAGGGATTCAATAAGATTTTAAAATTCTGGAAACTCCCTGAGGATTACTCTAACCACAGAGCTTGATGTATGCTGTCTGTATGCTCAAGTCAGGTGTTTTTTCCCATCTGATCTCTTCATTCTGTTACTTCTTTTGTTTTTTCTTATGTAGAAAATACTTGCTTCAACTTTTTCCCTTTTTAAGTGAATACCATTTTTTTCTTACTGCTGACTCTTTGTTCTTTCCAAAATTTAAGAATATATGTGTATTGTCATCAAATAAAAAATATCTAAAAAGCGATGATCTGAAAATAAAGATAGTGAATATTTTAATTTTTTCTTTTCCTTTTCCCCCTACTCTTTCACTATGGGTGAGTTTGTATAGTAATTGAGGACTTGGCTTGACCTATTTGTATGTTTAGTTTTAGTTTTTTTGTAACATCTGCTGTGTTTTATCTTGTCAGAGAAAGCAAAATTCAATTCTGCACATACTCAGGCTCAAAAGTGTTGTCCTCTTTGCTGATCCTTAGTCCATTAGGCATTGATGCCAGTTACCTGTCTTACATGATCTCAACCTGCTATCTGACATCAACATGACCTCAGTGCTCACTGCACAGTACGACTGAATGTGCATTGTGAACACTTCAAAGTGACCTGACTGTTGCAGGTGAAGAATAAGTACTTGTTATATTCATGGTTGTCAGGTTATGCACAGTAGCATAACAAATGTATTAAATTTTCCAGAAGGCTAAGGCCATAAAGAGGTAACTATGACTAATGCTAGCCATCATACATTGGGATGCATCTGAATGTGTTTAGCCAGACATATTAGATAAAATATTTATCAGGCTGTTGCTATGTTACCTCATTTTATGTACTAGTATGGAATTCAAAAATATACTCAAATTGCAGATAAAATGTATTGTGTGAGGCTTTCTGCTAAAGGAAACTGTACCAGAACTTTAAGTTATTTCCACTGTTTCCTAATGCAGTTCATTTTCACCTGAATTAAGCATGGAAATCTACACTGCTTATTTCTTTTATTTTTTTCAAATTTCATAATGATGCAACTTCTTAGACACTTTACATCCTAAAGACGTGAAATTTCACTTTTTCTAGAGAAATAACAGATTTTTAAGAAGTCTTACAAGGAAGTTCCTGTAGTAAAAATATCACCTTGAAGATAATTTATGGAAAAAGCTAAAATTCACATTTACAAATAATGTAACTATTGATGCATGTTAAAGCAGCGTCTTGACTACAAAAAATGTTCTTAAAATAGGCTATGAATAATCCATGAAAATGGAGACTGATAAATATTTCCAGTATCTCTGTCCCTCGCATGTCAGGTTGATGATGTCTTATGATCAGCAAGTCAGTAACGTCCAATGCTGCTGATAGACAAGAGACAAGCCTACGTATTTCCTGTCTGTGATCATCCATCACTGCTACAGTCTGTAGGACTGTAATGGTATGTCTTGATGCAGAAAACTGCATCCTTCATCATAATTCAGCTACTCCCAGAAAATTGTTTTATTTTGAAGAAACTATGAAAACATGGAGAAAGTGAACAATAGATGAGAAACTTACTGATTACATTATTTGTGTATACTTTGTCTAAGAATAAATACAGTTAGAGAAAACAAACAAAAAAATTCTTTAAGTTCTAAGGAATATCCATAAAGCGATACAGGAAAAAAAAAAACAAAAAAAAACCCAAAACAAAAACAAAAAAACCACCAGCTTAGTGACATTCTACAATGTAGAGATAGCAAATTGATTGGAGTTATGTAATTTGTCTTCCCAAGCAATCATTTTGCATGGTGGAGCCCTGCTTTCCTTCGGATGGAAACATCTATGCGCTGATAGAAGTAGGGAATTAATTCCTTGGTTTAGTTTGCTTGCTCCTGCAGCTTTTACTTTACCTATTAAACTGCTTTTATCTTTTATCTCAGCTACGAGTTTTCTCCCTTTTACCTTTCTGATTCTCTTCCCCCACCCCACTGGGGTGGAGTGAGCGAGCAGCTGTGCAGTGTTTAGCTGCCTACTGAGGTTACCCCAACAGATAGTCATTCAATGTAATACACAATATAATGTCAGGTCAGCTCAGTATTTCTCAGTGGTTCAAAGATGTTAGTGAGGAATGAACCTGATATGTTTTGTAATCAGGTCACAAGTGATTAGTTCAATAGCACTCATTCTCAATAATGAAGACAATAATAATAATAACATATTGAAGTTAACAATACAAAGGCAGAATATGTCTTTTGAAGATCATTATGACTAAAGACTGGATACACTAAGTATGTTTGCTGGAGAGTAAAAGGGCATCAACTAGTATAAGGTATAACTTTGCCTGTCATAAGTCATAAGTACACTGACCTTAAACAGTATAAGCTTTCCTCCTTAGTTTCCTTTACACATGTATTTAGTAACATAGAAATTTTTTTCGTCATAGAATCATAGAATGGTTAGGATTGAAAGGGACTTTAAAGATTGTCGAGTTCCAACTCTCCTGCCATGGGCAAGGACACCTCCCACTAGACCAGGTTGCTCAAAGTCCCATCCAACCAGGCCTTAAACACTTCCAGGGATGGGGCATCCACAATTTCTCTGGGCAACCTGTTGCAGTGCCTCACCACCCTCACAGTAAAGAATTTCTTCCTAATATCTAATTTAAATCTCTCCTCTTTCAATTTAAAACCATTACCCCCTGTCCTATCACCACACTTCCTGATAAAACATCGTCCTCTGTGTCAAAGTGATAACCAATGACATCTCTCTATGTTTATACTATTTGCCTTAGGGGAAAAAAAGAGCTTTCTTTTTAAAATCTTGCTTTGAATGATGGTAATAGTATTTAATCAGAAAGAGTACACAAACAATCTGACAATTCTGGCATAGTGTCAATGGCTTGATCGGATCAGTGCAAGGGTGAGGCAGTAAAATAAACAGATACTCTTCAGCTTTAAAACATTATTGTAGCTTCCTGTAAAACTTTGAGAAATCGATCTCCTCAAAGAATCATATTAATAACAGTAGATTCTGAGTGCTAGTGTTTTAGTCCGGAGTTATAGGGAACTTTTGCAGGGAATTTAAACAGATGTATTGTATTGACTAAGAACTGCAGGAAGATGATGACTGTATAACTTCTGGAGAGCCCTTGCAACCTATATAATTCGATTATTTTATTATGAATACCATCAGTAGCATATTGTGAAAGAATCATGATGAATACTGGCAAAACAGCTCTGCTGTGCTTAAGGTCTCATTCAGTACATTTGGGATGTTGAAATAATAGGAAATTCTTGGTTTGCTCTCTATTCAGGAAACACTCCAAAAATAAAAAACAAATCCTAACATTAATATTTGAACACACTTTTTCTTTTTTTTCTTCCCGGTTCGACACCAGTTTTCACCCACTGCACATATCAACTGACACCTACCTCTGTAATTCTACCTTCTCCTGATGCCGAGGTTTTGAGGTTCACAAAAGAGAAAGTCTCCAGCAGCACATCGGTAGCTTGGGCGTTCATGCTACTGCACAGTAACTGGTAGTTCATTCTCTTCAGAGCTTCACTCCGCTAGTTAGACCCATCATACATACCCTCTGTCCTGAGGAAATCAGAAATGTTGGCTAGTTTTTTATTGCTGTTCCCTCAGGGACTGTTGGATTCCTTGGAACCCTCAGAAACCTCTTCCTACCTCTTCCCCTGACACAAAAATTTTAGTGTCTTTTGCCCATAACATGCTTGTCTCACTAAGTTATAGGTGTTTTCTTCTTTCTCAGTAAATGAAGTTTTGTTTCTCTTATATGTTTGTGACATGTTTCTGATTTAAATACAGATTTTGCATTCTTGTCCATTACTCTATGCCTTCTTATTCAGTGTTTTGTGTGGAGTGGTACAGTAGGGATCATGAACTGCAAGGGTTCCCTGACACTTCATGAGCTGGCAGCATGTCTCAGAAAGAATTCCTTGCACTGGGAAGAAAAGGTGCAGATTTTTCTTGTGCAGGGTGGGAGGGAAGAAATATTTTTTTCTTTAAATTACTTTAGAGCATAATCTACAAGCTACTAGAGGCTAGGAAAGTGCCCTTCATAGGGCACATCCGCCAGAAGCTGAGGCATGTAAACAATTGGTCATTTCTCACAAGAACTGCAAAGGAAGGGAATGGAAAAAAGAACAGAAGCTTTTGTTTCATCAAGGGAGAAGCTTGCTATTCTTTGGCAAGAGGGGTAAAAACTTACTTTCCAATCTTCAGGGCCTAATTAGCTGGTACTGCCTCTTTAGCCATTACAAAGTTGTTTTAGGCCTGCAGAGAGTGGACAGACAGACATCAGCATTTTCTTGCCATTTTCTAAAGAACTGCAGAGCAAGCAAAGCTTTTCTCATTCTCCCACTTGCTTTGTCTTGCTTGGCATGCTGCAGCCACTTTACTAATACACTTTTTCCCAGCTAACTGCTTGGTCCTATAGGAAAACTGTCTTTTCCTGCTGAAACAGCATTCTTAGGCACATGCCACCGTGTAGAAAAAGTTAAAATAGACAAAGAGAACCGGGGAATACATGGTTGTAGCTATTATGTCTGTGCAAAAGACCGGTAGATTTAATGTAATTAGATTATGAAGAAGAAAAAGGAAGGGGGGAGAACAAAAAAGGAAGGCAGGTGCTGACAATCTCTTGCCTTTTATTCACCCTGTGACGTTTGCCACTGATATACATTTTCCCAGTCCCATTCACTCCAGTCTTGCATACCCAGCATTTTTGTGTGCTATCTTTGGAAGAGGGTACAGAAGGTCTGGTTGATAAAAATGTCCCAATTGCTTGCATGTATGGTCTCCACAAATAAAAAATGCTTTTTAATTCCTGTCAAGATGGACAGTCCCACTTTTACCGTAGAATCATACAATGGTTTAGGTTGGAAGAGACCTTAAAGGTTATCTAGTTCCAAACCCTCAGCCAAGGTCAGGGGACATTCTACTAGACTAGTTTGCTCAAAGCACCATCCAGCCTGGCCTTGAACTCTTCCAGGGAGGGGTCAACCACAACTTTTCTGAGCAATCTGTTGCAATCTTTCAGCAACCTCATAGTACAGAATTTCTCACTAATGTCTAATCTAAATCTCCTCTCTTTCAGTTTTAAACCACTACCCCTCATCCTATGATTGCACTCCCTGATAGAGTTCCACCCCATCTTTCCTTAAGGCCCCTTTTTGGTACTGGAAGGCTGCTATTAGGTAACCCTGGAGTATTTCCCTCTCCAGGCTGAACAACCCCAACTCTCTGTGAGTCCTCATAGAAGTGCACCAGCCTTCTGATCATCTTTGTGGCCCTCCTCTAGACCCAGCTGAACATGTTTGTGTCTTTCTTGTGCTGGGGCTCCCAGAGCTGGATGAAATACTCCAGGTGGGGTCTTACAAAGATGGAGCAGAGGGACAGAATCATCTTCATTGACCTTCTGGCCATGTTTCTTTTGACGTGGCCCAGGATGCTGTCCATTTTTAAATCATTAGAGAAATGTCTCCCTGTTGTCACTGAATGCAAATAACTTCATGATGGTGTACTTAGGCTTGGTACTGTGTTGTGTCTGAGAGAATTTAAGAGATTTCAAACTACCAGGACTAGCTGCAGGTGTCTGTTTTGGTGTATACCTTATAGGAGGGTATCCAGTACATTTAGCAGACAAATAAAATTCTCCTGCTTTTCCAGGTACTTAATAATTCACTAGCCTACAGCAGCACAATTTACTACCCCAAATATGTGGACATGAGCTTAAGGTATTCACCCATACAAGAGACTTTTCCAATGACCCTTTTTAAAGATTTGAGTCTGAGAATAAGTTCTTTTTTTTATTTATTATTATTAATAAATTAATAATTAACTTTTTATAATTAATAGTCTTTTGGATAAAAAATTTTTCTCCTCCCTTCTCTGATCTCTGCCTATATAGCTATGACATAGAATGAATCTGAACACACTGATGAAGTCTGCCACACCTAGAACCTAGATTCGTCTGGCTTTTGCATTTTAATTTGTCGTGTATTTTGTGAATGCTGCTCTGCCTGAGAGAGTATAGCCCCCCCCAAAAGTCTTGGTTGGCCAAGACATAGCCATGAACTGAGTGTCTGGCTATTTGGCAGAACTAGAGCTCTTATCAGAAACCATCCTTCTTGCATACTCTGTAGTTAGCTAGTAATCTAACCTTCAGTTTGAGGATTGTGATTTTAGGTGAAGTTTCCATGTCTCATCCAGAAATCCACAGATTTGTCTGCACTGGAGGACCACAGAGGTGTGCTTTCTGCTGGAAGATGTGTGCATCCACATTTTAAATGGGTACTCTAGAAAGCAAGCTGTTGAGCAACTTCATCTGTGGCTGAGAAGGGAAACCAAGAAAGAAATAGCTTTATGAACATGAGTAGTGTAGAGTGTGGGTCCAATGGCTCCAAATACAGTGCCATCTTTCGCCTTCTAAATCACTAAATTGTTAATAGGAAACTCCAAAAGAACTCAGAGATATAAAAAAAAGACTTCATATAAATTTGACTAAGAATATTTTGAACAGAAAACGTTGATCATTTTATTTGTCTCTAAACCCAGTTTCCTGCTATTTAATATATCAACAGTTACCAGAATTTTGGCAAAATTAAATAGGCTTATATCCAGGTGGGATTCACATACTTGAAATTAAATTCAAGGTGTCTAACTAATGTCATTGGGAAATTAGGGATGGATTTCAGATAATCTAAGTTTAGACCTTTACCCTTATGGATATTTACATCTGAATGCGTACTTCTTTTATCAATGGAGAGAAATAAAGACGTTTTAGTTTATGATATGTTTGACAGATACTGACATTAGCATTAAGGGTGTCTACATTAAAGTGGTCAGATAGGAATCAACAAACACATGGAGGACTGGGTCTTCAGAGACTTCTTGAAGTGCTTGCTATCACCTAGTTTGGGCATCCTCTGTTTAGTGTACTGATGGCTGTGAATCCAATCCCATCTGAATTCCAAGTTACTAAACACCACAGAGAGAATTAGAGATGTGATTTCAACCCCCTATTGAAACAGGTATGATGTCATAGAATATCCTCAGGCTCATGTCCTTTTCTGTATCCCTCCCTTATCATTACAGGTGCAACAGAATTCAACACAAAATGTTCCTTGAGGAATTTTCCAGATCAAATTGTAGATAATAAAACATATAACAAAGTTGCCATGTTCTTGAAGTAATTATATTTTAGTTGAATTTTGTTCTCTGCTGCTGAAAAAAGCCCAGTAGCGTCTGGCTAAGGAAATTAGTAGTTAAGCAGAAATTCCTCCATCTGCTTCACTTTTCCTGTTATTTGTACTAGAAAATCACTTGACATTGACCATCAGAGTGTCATTTTTTTTCTGTCAGGTTTACTTGACTTATAATACAGAATTCCATAACTGACTTAGCTAATTTTTTAGTTTATGTTTCAGTTTGCTTTTGTTCCCTACAGGCTGTTTAAAACACTGCAGTTAAACTACAAATGATACATTCTGAGAAATACAGTGATTTTATGGTTGATTTTTTTTTCTTGGTTCAGAAAGTTTATCTTGAAGATACTCTGCTGAAGTTTAAAGATGGAAAAAGTAATTTATTTAAAAAGTATTTTTCAAGACTGCACATCCATCTGATTTTAGAGTACTCTTTCACAGTAATTGTAATAATCTTTTACTTCTTACGACAAATGACAAAACTTCATTAGCATACATTAGGAAAAAAACCCAGATAATTTCAAGATCTCATTTAAAGAGGGGTTCTTCCTGACAGGTTAATTAGTTTGGGTTCATTAATTTCACTGGTAAGAATGTATACTTTGAGTCCAAATTAGTGCACTTTCAATTTTGAGTCATTGGCTCTTGTAAAGTTTATTTTTCTCCTAAACTGAAGATGTATTTTTTATCAAATTTCCCTGTCACTATTCATAAAGATATGATAATTTTAAACTGCTGCTGATCTTCTCTAATCCTATTTTGCATACTTAAATATTATAAACTTTGATAATCCATGAATAGCCAAAATGATGGTTCTGGGCAGATGGAGAGCTTAGAAGAGTTTGTTGACGCTCATTCCTAGAAAGGTGTTAAAGGACAACAACAGGGCAGTTTGTTTCCATGACTGTTTACGAGCGCTGGCAGATGCTGGAAATCAGTGGGAGGGCATTCCAAGTGGGTCACAGGTACAGTAATGACAAGATGAAAAAGGATCAAAGAGAGTATAAAAACATTCCTCCACATGGCCCCTGATATAAGATGAGTAGAGTGGGAAGCCTCATATGAGAAGAGCGAGAGGATTCCTCTCCTGGTGAAGACAGATTTTTGAGAAACCTGTAGAAACAAAGCATTTGTGCCCTATCAGTGATCTAGGGACTTCGTAATTGAAATTGTTCCATTTTGCATAATCAATAAAAATATTTCCTGACTAGAAAACATACATTTATATTTATATAAAACATTTATATAGTGATATATATGTAGTAACATATAGTAATGTCCAAACAGAAAATATTTTGCTCTAATAAATACTGAAGTTCTACTTTATATAAAGTAGAAGAATTTCAAAGCTAAACAAACAAACAAATTATTGAGGAAAGATTCCTCAGGAATATACTATATTCTGGAATTTATGAGACCAAGAGTGGAATGTTTGATCTAGTCAGTAAAACTGAGGTCTTTAAGCGGGATTTATATTTTTTTAGTATTCCATGCAAGTGCTCTCCTCAGAGAAATACAGCATACAAAGAAAAGGGATATCAGCTTTTAATGTCTAACCTAGGTTGATAAGCATATTTGAACATAAGCAATCATTTAAGATTTCCAGATTTGAGAACTGTAATAATTAGGGGCCATATTAACCATTCCTTTCAGAACTTGTGTGTTCGTACATAGGTCTCAAAGTAGAAATTTACATGCATGCAGAAAAGGTGTAATTTTGGTCCATTGTTGCTTATGAATATTTCTGTTTCTTGAATTGAAATGGACACATCATAAGTTTAAAAGTTTAAACTGCAAAATTCCTTTTTTCTCCATTAAAAATTCTGGGTTAGTTTTGTTAGAATTACTACCTAGAGACACAAGTTTATTAATGATTTATTTTATTTACTCATTGAGCTCTGAGTTAGTCATTGCCTTTTTTTTGCTAGAAGTAAATTTTGCTAGAAATGGATATAAGGCTGAGAATCCCAAAACCACCTGGCCATCTATTCTCTAAGTGTTTAATATTAAAAAAATAGTAATTTTTTTCCTCAGAATCTCAGTGCTCTTCCAGTCTTATTGAAAATATATGCTAGTACTTTAAAGAGTTTCTTGGCTGAGCTTTTTAAATATGTATGTACAGGCAGCTATACCTGCTGAATTAAAACAAAACAAAACAAAACAGTACAAAACAAAACAAAACAAAAAAACAAACACAAAGCAAAACCCCAAACATATAAAAACAAACACAACCCCAAAAAACAAACCAAGCTTCACTTTCTCCTCCTTATAATATTCTACTGCTTGAATCAAGTTTTTTTTGTTGTTGG
>VXBW01008241.1:323687-338642 GCA_013400375.1 Thinocorus orbignyianus
CAGGTGAAAACATAATTATTAATGAGGACATAAGAAAAGAGATTGTAAAAGTAATCTAGCCCACATGCTCAAAGAAATTGCTTACTAGTAAATATTTCAAAAAAGTAGTGACAGCACTTGTTAATAGCTTTTTGTAAGCTTTTTGTACAGGACATGGGACAGCAGTGAGACAAAGATCCCACATCACAAGCCTGGTAAATGAAAAATTTGACAGTAGAATCAAGGATTAGGGAAACAAAAGCTCTGATATAAGAATAAAATAAAAATTTTGCTTTTGTCTATCTAGATAAACACAACTCTTTAAAGTTGAGTTGCTTGTAGAGAGCTGTACGTAAAGAAAATATTAATTGGAGTCCTCAATGAGTGATAAGTAAACTCATTGGAGTAGAGAAAGCACCAAGGGCAAGGAGAAGAATCTGCTAAATGTACAATGCATGTAACACACACTTCTTCCACAGCAGGAGTAGTTTGATCTGAAGATACTAAGAGGCACCCAAGTAAACTTTCTCCTTAATATTACATATTTGTTAACTTCTAAGTGCTTTAAACTGTACCAATTTAAAGGACTTGGAAGAATTTCTGTTCTTTCCTGCTTTAACAAAGATCAAAAATACTTCCTATCCATGACACACACAGAGATAATTCTGACAGTGACAGGAAACTGTGTGAATCATGTGGACAAGTGTGCTTTGAGTCCTCAGGAAGCGTTCAGAAAAAATAACTTTAATGATCCTTAGCTAAAATACAAGTTCAGCTGAGTGGCATATACTTCTCAGGTTTTTTGTAATAAAAAAAAATAATAATTAAATAAAAATCTGTGTTCTCAGGTTACAAAATATTTAACACCTGAAGTTAAGTGTGCTCATGTGCTACCTGCACCTGGGTAATCACTTTTTAACCTCAAACTGCCCCAAACCATACTAATCTACTAGATTTTGGTGGTTTTTTTTTTTTTTCTTTTTTTTTTTTTTTTCCACTCCTTACTAAAATGAAGCTCATAGTTATTTAGTAAAGAATCTGAAAGGCCATCAACACTAAAGTGTGTTTTTCTTCTAGATAATTTATAGTGAATTATGACTATTGTAATTTGATGTACTGAACTCTGTTATGTTATCATTATAGCTGTATAACAAAATCAATATGTATCATAACTGAAATTGATGTGTAAGTCTTCAGAGCAACAATTTGAATTTGAACAACAACAAAAAAAAACAACAAAACAAAAAAAAACCCCATAAATAACATTCTATTTACTCTTGCTGGGTGAATTAGAAGACTATGGTTTTAAATCACTAGATTTTTCAAAGCATCAAAGAGACTGTAATTTGATAGAATAATGTCTGTATATGTGTAACTATGCATGTTTGCATGTATACATATGTAACAGACAGCAAAGTGACAAAAGAAATTTGGTGAGAGTTTAACTAAAGATGTAAATTCTCAGTAGGATTCCATATGAATGGAATACGATTTCCTATTTGTGCTAATGAGGTCATTGTGAGCAATGATACCAGTAACTTTCAAAATGTTACACTAAAGTGAATTTTATAGTCTTGCAAAAGAGAAACATGTAACGAGAGAAGCTTATCAGCACTTGAGACCTCTTAAAAAGACATTATAGTCAGTCAGCTGATACTAACACTGCCTTTTCCCCAAGTTTTGGCTTTCAGATCTTCAGGAGTTTGAACTCGAGAAGGATTTGAAATATTAGTTATTTTCGAACTGTAGATCAGTTCTGGTTTTGCTGAACACTGTACAAAAGCTGCCTATATACCACCTTCATCATTCATATACTAGCTTGCTAGTTGTTTAAATTTATAAAAGTGAGATTTTTTTGCATTTTATGTTGGATATATGCATTATCTTAGCCATCTATCATTTTCACCATTTTCTACTCTTTTAGATTCACTTTTACTTTAATGCTGTGCTTCGAAAGTTCTATACTAGAAAGAAACTGAATGGTAATAATGTTTGATGAAAAAGTGTCATGATGACTTGGGTATTCTTTTCCATATATGTTTTTTCAATTAATAGAAAAAAAAAAAATAGAACCAAGCTAAATGACAAAATTTTCTGCAATTACTGACTGGAATGCTGAAGACTGTGTTGAAGACCTTGAAATAGAGATTTGATATAAATATGAGTTTTCCTTTTATTTCGATGAACAAACTTGCAGAGCTTTCACAAACTGATTTTTATAATTAGTGTTTCAATTTTCTGGAGGAAATGGAATGATTACTACAGAAAACACATGCATAAGTGGTCAGAAGGAAATGTTATTAGATTGTCAACAGGAATGTTATTAGATTATGTTGTTTGTTTATTCCATACTCCTCTTGTACTGGCTTTGAGGAGCTTAATTAAAGTGCAAGGTATTTATGTTAATGTGATACTTTCACACATATTAAATTAATTACAATAGCTAATAATTCATTATTTTATTAGGTTCTTTATGAAGTCAGTGTTACATTAATGATGAAAAAAAATTTGCAATTAACAATTTATTCTTCTGTTTGTGTGTCTTGGTGAATGTAGTAGAGTTGCATATGCAAGTGATTTTTTTTGTTTTTTTTTTTTTCACTGTTTTGTGTGGTGCTGGGTTTAGGAAACATAGCTTATTGGATTTTTTTATAAATAGAAACATTTATAAGTGTGAGGGTCATGTGTTGTTTTTTGAGGAGGGTGAATTTTTTATTTTTTTTTTTCATTATCATCATTCATCATACCAATAGTTTTGTACCCTTCCATTTCTAGAGATAATCTTGCTGGTAAATGTTATCCACTAGGAAAGGAAAGGGAAAAAAAAAAAAAAAACAAACCAAAAAAACCACACACACACACACACAAAAAAAAAGACAGCGGTCTCAATACTAAGTTTTACCAAAATGTAGCAATATAGTTTTAAATTTCAACTGATTATTCTCAGTTTGTGTGGATTAGTTGGCCAGCTGAAATAATCCACATAACGAATGACTAGTCTATCAGTCACAACACCCTGATAAAGTAGATAGACATTGCAATCAAAATGGTTTTTAATATATTTTCATTATTATTTATGAATTTTCCAAGTAGAAACCTTCCTGTCATAAGGTTTCAAATGCTAACAAGAAAAGACTGATAATTTAATACTAAATAATTCTGCAGGTGCAGGTATAAAAAAATTAAAGTTGAGGATTAACAGTTCTTTTGTCTTATATGGGCACAAAACAAAACAAAAGTTTTCAAGGTTTTGCTTTGTTTTGGTGGGGTTTTAGGTGAAAATGAACTTTTTACCATCTCTGTTTTGGCACAGAAATTTGACACTGCTTCCAAAATAGGTGAAGGTGTTTGCAGGAAGTGGGACACTGGTCAGTACACAGAATTAGGACACTTAATTTGAATAAATAGCAATGTGTCCCACCTCTTCTGAAAAATACAGAACAACAATTTTCATCTGGACTTTTCGGACTTAAATGGTCAAGGATTCACATGTATCCCCTGTATTTTAGCTAATATAACAACTATTCTTTTCTGAAATAAGACATTCTATGTCAAAACATTTCTTGGCAAAATTAACTTGTCTCCATAAAATATTTTAATTTGTAAAAAAATAGCTAATTAATAGAGAAAATAAAATTGAGCTATGTCAAAATATTAACTCCAATTTTTAGTTCTATTTTATTTTTTTTAATTCCATATTGGTTTAAATGTTGAATATTTTCCAAATATCTTTTCTTAAATATTGAACATAAGCAGTTATTTTGTGATTTATTTTACATTATTTTGTGCATTGATGAAGTAAACATTTCAAGTTAATAATGATAAAATACAAACTTTTATATATTGACACAGAATATTTTGAAAATAAATACATTTCCTTGTGCCTTTAAAATATTCACCCTTTTACTAAGAAAGATATTTGCGATAAGAAAGACTTTAACGAAACGAGACTCTGACAATGTATCTATAGCATTTTTGACTAATCCTACTGCTTTTGTAAAACTACAGATGAAGTCGTAGAATAATTTTGAATTACAGAATCATGGGTTGAGCTTGGAAGGAGCTTCTGGAGGTCTTCTGGTTCAAACTTCTAGTCAAGCGAGTTCACCTGCACCCAGTTGCCCTGGACTATAACCAGGAAAAATAAAAGTAAGAAGCATCCACAAACACTTTTTTTTTCTCAACACAAAATTCTATTTGATATTTTTGTTCATTCGATAAAGTACATTTTTAAAAATCTTTTGGCATAGAAGGGTTCTGCTGTGTATTTCAAACTGAAAAGAGAAATTTTCTTTTGCAATTGTTAATTTCACATTTGCTATTTTCATTATATATATGAAATTTATGGTTTTTACCTGCTCTTAATCTGTTCTGTATTTCTATTCTAATGTTAATATTCTCCAGATGTAAAGAAATTATTTATTAGCATTAGCTGATATAGCAAAAATACATACATTACTCATTTATTTGCCACAAGACCAAACTCAGCAACAGAACCACTTGAAAAACAAGAAAACTTGAATTCATTTTAGTAGTTGAACAAGATAAAGCTGGCTGTCAGGGACTTGATTAATCCCATGTAATGGAAGACAATTAATTGAGATGCTTAGACTGACAATAAGTGAAGTTTGAAAAAGTCCCTAGGCTGCTTTTGTAGTCAATGAAGGCAGTGAATTATCTTAAGAGAGCAATCAAATTCTTACACAGGCTAAATTATTCTTTCTCTTTTTTTCCCCTTGATTGAACAGTAAAGTAGCCCGGGGGGTCATTAACCCAATTTAGGTTAGTTTAATCTAACCTGAACTTTACAAACAAAATATATACCATACATCAATTAGATATGTGCAGTAATAAAAAATCAGTTTGGCTGTGTGGATACTCTGCTTAGACAAGCAAATTAAATAGGGCTAAGGCCCATTCTTTCAGCCTGGGGAAAGTGGCTATTCTTACCCATTTTACTAAACCTTCTTCCCCTCAGAAAGAAGAGTTGTCTGTGCCATCTATTGCAAGTGACCTCTAACTCTTGATATCTGTGAAAAAATGACCAGGAGTTACCAGGGATATGTGATCCCTGGAGAGACCATGTCTGTGGTATAGACTATGTCAGCAATTTACAGCTTGGACACTCACATCTGACGAGTGGCTTGCTATTTTAGTGCCATACTAAAATACTAAAATATACTAGTATTTTAGTGCTATACACATCTTCCGGGTCTGATTTCCTAAATGTCAGTCTGGGACTACTTATGGTTCAAATTTTCTTAATGAAAGTCTGTGCTTTCCAAACTTAAAATCTTTTTTCAACATTTTCTTTGTAAAATCAAGTTCAGTTCCTTCACTCAAAATAAAAAAGTTTTTGGCATGGGTTGGACAATAAAGCTTTGAGACAGAGATACACAAACTGAAGTTAATGGCTCTTTGTTTCCCTCGTGTCCCTCACCCTGGCATGAAGCAGAAATGCCCTTCTAGGAGAATGCATTAACAACCCTAATTTTGTATGGATATTAATTAGAATGTTCTCCTTGTAGAGTTTTTATTATAATGTGACAATTTAATAGGCAGGAGAGATTTGAATAGAAAAAAATTATACAAGGATAATTTCAGTTATGTGTGCAGGGATATCTTTGGTACCCTTGAGGACTTGTTTTTTACATCTACAAGCAAGCCCTAATTACAGGTTTTGTAAGTGAGAATTTTTCTAGTTGTTTCTTTCTGTAATGCAATTTTGATGGAAAAATGCTGTTTTTTTCAGTTATAATTCGCTGTCTGCTGGAATGCCTTCTCACATATTCAGAGAAGGCTGAGGGGAGACCTTATGAATGCTTATAAGTATCGGAAGGATGGGTTGAAGGAGGATGCAGACAGACTCTTCTCAATGGTTCCCAGTGACAGGGTGAGGGGCAATGGCCATAAGCTGGAACATAGGAAGATCCACTTGAGTATGAGAAAAAACTTTATGGTGATGGTGATAGAGGCCTGGAACAGGCTGCCAAGGGAGGTTGTAGAGTCTCCTTCTCTGGACACCTTCAAGGCCTGGCTGGATGCAGTCCTGAGTAATGTGCTATAGGCACTCTTGCTTTGGCAGGGGCATTAGAATAGATGATCTCCTTTCCAACTGATAATTCCGTGATTCTGTGAACCAACAGTCTTGCATGATACATTTCATTCTTGTATATACAAATTATTTATTGATAATGTGGAGCAAGATTTTTGTCACATCTTGTTGAACTCATTTTATGAGAAAGCACCGCAAAAGTTACATTTATTGAGCTGATACCATGTTTTAATGTGTCTTTCAGTTTTGCTGCTGAGCTTGCACAACTCAGTGAATACGGATTTGTTTGTCATTATCACCACCTGTAAATAAATGACACCTTAAATTCTATCTGAATTGTTTTGATGGATATAAATGCTCAGTGGTAGAGGAGAACCAAGTATGATCCTAAATATGTTACAGTTTCTTGTCCAATGATTTATAACAGCCATACCAGATGAAGGTTATACCCTATAAAGTCCAAAACAAGTTTATCTTCCCAAACTCATTCAACTTCTATGACACGTCAAAAAAATCTATCTCTGCAACTGTGTTACATTAAAATTGGAATTTATTGTTCATTTCTTCTTTTCTGTTTTGCAGACAATGCAGTAAACTCCAAAGATCAAGTGCAGAATAATGTAAGGATGACACAGTTATAGTTTTCAATCCAAGAAGCTCAGCAAAAGTGCTGATTCATCTAAGAAAATAACAGGAAATCATAATTAAGAGTATTGCTGTTGTCCTTGACAATTTAGTCATCAAAGCTTACAAAATTACTGGTTCAAATTCAGCTGTTTTTCCTTAACATCAGCTCTATACAGTTAAGTTTGCAATGTATAGAGGGCAGAAAAAGTAGAAATGTCAGCCAAAAATTGGCTGCAATACATTACAGAATATGCTGTACTCTTCTATACAGATAATATACTAATTCTAGAATAAAGATAATGATTGAGTGGTAAAGTACATTTATTTTTATTTGATCTTGCTTTGCCATGGTATTCTGAAAGATTTCACTGTCTTTTTACTTGCTTATTGCGCTAATTGTCAGCTATGTGAGGTAACTGTAGCTTTTTTTTCTAGAGTATGCCATTCCTTGTTACACCAGCCAGTGTCATAGATAGTGTGCATTTATGAGTTCTCATCGAGTTTACTTCTTTAAATTGATCCTGAATGATTGTGCACTTTCAGTTATAAATATAAAAATTTCAGTTTCTATTTCTTCTGTTCAGCATGGAACATAAAATACTTCATGTTTATCTGACTTCTCAGGACAAGGTAAACCTCCTGCCTTCTTTAACTCAGTCTTTAGCAGTTGAGTCTGTGGTTCCACAAGTTCCCGGACCCCTGAGCTAGTAGATAGGGGCAGGGAGTAGAATGAACCCCCTGTAACACAAAGGGTAATGGTGAGGGACCTGCTCCAACACCTGGACGTACACAAGTCTATGGGACTGGCTAGGATCCATCTGAGGGTTCTGAGGGTGTTGGCAGAAGTGCTCACCAAGCCACTTTCCATTGTTTGCCAGCAGTGCTGGCAAACCAGGGAGGTCCCATTTGACTGGCATCTAGTAAATGTGATGGTCATCCACAAGAACAGCCAAAAGGATGATCTGGGGAACTACAGGCCTGTCAGTCTGACCTTGGTGCTAGGTAAAGTTATGGAACATACCATACTGAATGCAATTATGTGGCACATGAAGGAAAACAAGGCGATCAGACCCAGTCAGCAAGGGTTCATGAAAGTCATATCCTGCTGGACAAACTTGACCTCCTTCTATGACAGTGACCTACTTGGTGGATGAGGGAGAGGCTGTGGACATTTTTTACGTGGACTTTAGTAACAATTTTGGTACGGTTTCCCACGGCATTCTCCTGGAGAAACTGCCTGCCCATGGCTTGGACGGGAGCATTCTTTGCTGGGTAAGAAACTGGCTGGAGATTTAGGCCCAGAAAGTGGTGATGAATGGAGTTAAACCTAGTTCGTGTTCAGTTACAAGTGGTGTTCCTCAGGACTAGGTACTGGGGCTAGTTCATTTAATATCTTTATCAATGATCTGGATGAGGGGATCGAATGCACCCTCAGTAAGTCTGTAGATACCATCAAGTTAGGCCGGACTGTTGACCTGTTTGAGAGTAGGAAGGTGTGGCAGAGGAATCTGGACAGGCTAGATCAATGGGGTGAGGCCAACTGTATGAGGTGCAACAAGGCCAATTGCTGTCTCCTGTATTTGGGTCACAACAACCCCATGCAGTGCTACAGGTTTGGGGAAGTGTGGGTGGAAAGCTGCTGATAGAGAAGGACTTGTGGGTGTTGGTCAACTGTTGGCTGAACATGAGCCAGCAGCGGGCCCAGGTAGCCAAGAAGGCCAACAACATCCTGGCCCATATCAGAAACAGGGTAGTGAGTAGGACTATGGAGGTGATCATCCCCCTGTATTCAGCACTGGTGAGGCCCCACCTTGTGTTCTGTGTCCAGTTTTGGGCCCTTCACTACAAAAAAGACATTAAAGTACTGCAGCATGTCCAGAGGACAACAAAGCTGGTGAGGGTTCTGGAGAGTAAGTCTTAAGAGGAGAGGCTGAGGGAACTGAGGTTGTTCAGCCTAGATAAAAGGAGGCTGAAGGGAGACCTTATCACTTTCTACAGTTACCTGAAAGGAGGTTGTAGAGAGTTGGGAGTTGATCTCTTTTCCCAAGTCACAGGTGATAAGACAAGAGGAAATAGCCTCAAGTTGTACCAGAGGAGGTTTAGAATGGATATTAGGAAAAATTTTTAGACTGAAAGGGCTATTAAACATTGGAATGGACTGCCCAGGGAACTGGTTGAGTCACCATCCCTGGCAGTATTTAAAAGAAATGTAGTCATAATGCTTAGAAATATGGTTTAGTGGTCGTTGATGGCTGGAATAGATGATCTTAAAGGTCCCTTCCAACCTAGGCAGTTCTATGATTCTATGATTCAGATCAAAGTCTTTGCTCAAACATGATGAAAGTTATTGGTTTTAACTAGAAGGAAACCTAATAGTAAAGGTAGAAAAATACTAAAAGTGGAAAGAATCATAGGATGTTTTGGGTTGGAAGGTACATTTAAAAGTCATCTAGTTATGTCCTCTGCAATGGGCAGTGACATCTTTCAATAGATCCAGTTGCTCAGTCTCATTCAATCTGACTAGAATGTTTCCAATGATGATGCATCCACAACTTCTCTGGGTAATCTATTCAAGTGTCTCACTACTCTCATGCTAAAAAATTTATTACTTATAGCCAGTCTAAATCTACCTTCTTTCAGTTTAAATCCATGACCCTATGTTCTGTCACTACAGGCCTTGGTAAGAAGTCTCTATCCATCTTTCTTAAAAGCTCCTTTAAATATTGAAAAGCTGCAGTCAGGCCTTCCCGAAGCCTTCTCTTCTCCAGAGAAACAATAACAATCACTCAGCCTTTCTTCATAGGAGAGGTATTCCAGCCCTTTGACCATGTTCATGGTTCTCCGCTGGATCCTCTCTACAGGTCCACGTCTTGTACTGAGGAACTCAGAGCTGGATTCAGTACTAATCATATCTCATTTCATATATTTGTGTACTAAATGGATTTTCATTCTTTCGTTACAAGTGGATATAATACAAAAGATTTTAATAAAGACACATTGTGGTAAGGTAAAAATATAAAGTAAAAACAGCCCATCAAATTTCTTTGGATGGAATTTACTACAGACCCTGTGAGTAGCCACAAAAACTAAACTAACTGTATTGATGTAAATACTTGTTGTCATAGTGTAATTTGCATCTAAACAAAAATATAGGTTCCCACTTAAACACCAAAGGTAAGTTCTCTAAACCTTTATTTTTTATCCCAATTTTATATCTTGGTCTCATTTATATTGCAGAAAGCTATTTCAGTTATTAAATTCCACTGACATAAAATTGTCTGTGCTTCCTTCTTCTTGGGCAGAAGATAATGTTAAGGGTGCTATAGCACCCTTGGGATATTTATTACAATGTAAATAGCAAGTTTGGAAAAGCATATAAAATCACATAATATAAACATCAGCAGTCCAGTACACTTTTTTCTTTCACTTTAATGGTTATCTAAAAACATTTTTCTTATGATTAAAAGATTAGCCAGCTGCATTCTTAAATATGAATATGAACATGGATTTACTTTACATTATACTCTTAGAACTTGTCTGTCTGAATAAACCTACACAAGACAGGTGAAACCACGCAGTATTTACTTTACTCTTTCCCACGAACAGAAAAGGCTTAAGGAAAATTAAAGTCCTTCTGAGCATGTTATCCCTGCAAGGACATCTTTTCTTATTGCTTTTTAAACCTCACGAACTTTGCTTTCAATTCAGCATGTTAATTAGGCTTTAGAACACAATTTTATTGTTCTCATGCCAACACCGAGATGTCACAAATACTTTGAATAATCTACAAAAGGGCTGAAATCAAGAAAAGAAGGAATGTAATGCCAGCATCATGACAAAAAGTAATTCGCATTTTTGGGTGCTTCTTTTAAGAAATATTGAACACCTTTGATGGCTTTCTTAATATCAGATTTATCTACCTGACAACCATAGCACTTAGGGAGATGTCCGAAAATTTAGACACAAGTCTTTGAAAAATGCATTTACTGATTATGATATAAGCCATGTTACTTTCGTTTGTAAACTAAGAAGCAAACCTTCCTTATATAAAAGACATAGAGAATAAATAACACTTTTGAGAGGCAAACTATAAAACTTACACTGGGTTCCTAATTTTTACATCCTAGATGTAGACAAAACAAATGCTACTGCTAAAAGCATAGGAATTCACAAATGTGTTACATCCCTCAGGTTGCTGTGCAAGAAATGGAGGAAAAGGTGAATTCAAAAGGTCATCATACAAGTTGTCAGGTCAGGATGGAGTGTCCAAAAGCACCTGGAAAAATTTTCAAGGAAAGATGCGTGGTTTGTGTCCACCATGGGCACATGTACGGAAAGAAATACTAATTGGATTTCTGAATGGTTTCAGAAGAAAATAACAAAAGAAATGAAGACCCAGGTAGTGATGTGTTTTTTTGTTTCCTGTCATGATAACTCTATCAATGCTTTTCCTAGGCTGTCCACTTTGCTATTCTAGATCTAGTTTTAAGATCTAGAGATTGTGGGGTTGATTTGATGGGTCTTTAAACTAGATATGAAGGGGGTGGAGGGTGATAATATCAGGCCTGTCTTTGAGGCTCCAGAGGCAAAAGGAATCCAGGAATCACAGACAAAACACCAGAAAGGAAAGCCATCTAAAGAACAACACCAAGGAAATAGAGACATTCCAGCTAAGTCAGCCCAACTGGGCGCCCAGCTGAAGTGCCTTTACACAAATACTCACAGCATGGGGAACAAGCAAGAGGAGTTAGAGACGCGCATGTCTCCAGGGCTATGATGTAACTGGCATCATCGAGTCATGGTGGGGTGGTTCTTATGACTGGAGGGTTGAAATGGAGGGTTATAGACTCTTCAGGAAGGACAGGCTGGGCAGATGGGGAAGGGCTGTTGCCCTCTATGTCAATGACCAGCTGGAGTGTGTGGAGTTCCACTTGGGGACAGAAGAAGACTTGACAGCTTATGGGTCAGGATTAAAAGGAGCATAGAGGCAGGTGACATTACAGTAGGGATCTTCCACAGACCACCGGGTCAGAGTGACAGGGACGATGAGGCCCTCTGTAGACAGATAGGAGCAGCATCACAGTCGCATACCCTAGTGGTCATAGGGGACTTCAACTACCCCAATATCTGTTGAAGGGACAGCACAGCAGGGCACAAGAAATCACAGAATCATAGAATGGTCAGAGTTGGAAGGGACCTTCAAATGAGTAGGAGCCAATGAGGAAAGGGGCCATGCTGGACCTTGTCCTAACCAATAAGGAGAGGCTGGAGGGGAATGTTAAGTTCAAAGGTAACCTTGACTATAGTGATCGTGAAATTGCAGAAATGTTCAAGTCCAGGCTAGATGGGGCTTTGAGCAACCTGCTTCAGTGGGAGATGTCCCTGCCCATGACAGAGTGGTTGGAACTCAATGATCTTTAAGGTCCTTTCCAACTCCAACCGTTCTATGATTCTATGATTTCCTACTTGTGCATCTTGGCCTCAGAATTCAAGAAGAACTATAAATTCTGAAAAAAAAAATACATTAGAAAGTACATCAACTGGAAAAGTGCAAGAGACCATTGCAAAACTAAAATTGCAGGTGAAGTAAGATTGTTGAGTTTTATACCTTTTCATGTCAGTACATGTGCATAGCTGGTAAGAAAAGGATTCAAGAGAAAATGTACTGACATGAAAAGGTATAAAACCACTTCAAAAACTTAACAACACAGGGAATCAGCAGCTTGGCAACACTGAGCACCAGACCATTTCAAATAACAACAGTTCAACCCTTTTTATATTTCTTTTTCTGATAAAGGGGTGAACATGTTTCCTTCATTTTTAATTTTGGAAATTTAAATCAAATCTCAATTTAAAATGCATGCCAGAATTTAAACAGTCTTTTGGTATGCCTAAATCTTCTCCAACTCCGTCTAAACTTCTTAATCAGCTATTAATTTTTTTTTCAAAATAAAAAGGGAAATCAGTGACTTCATTTGATCTTATTACTTGTCAAATGAGAGTAAATCACATGGAGACTCTGAATACTATTTAAGTCAGAATGACGTTAGAAATACAAGATCAAAATTCTTAGGATCAAACTAGCTTAATCATAACAATAGTTGCTATTAAAAAAAAAAGAAAAAAAAAACAACAACAACAACAACAAAAACAAACAAACAAAACCCACAAACCCCCACAATTGGATCACCACAGCTAATTTGTTACAAAGGGTGCTACATTACATCAAAGTAGTTAACAAAACTGCTGTGCTGACTAGGCACCATGAGAAAGAAAATTTCTTACACCTTTAAAAACAATTAAATATATTTTCCATTATTAGTATAGTATCCTAACTCAGCACAAATGGTCACAATTAAGTACCTACTTTTAACGTAGGCCTTTTTGTTATACTTTTGTAGTATCTTGGGTTCCTATTATTCTTAGATACTATTGTTATATTTATGACAATATAAATATCATGTATTATTAGTTAGTAGAAGGTAGCAAGTATCATAACAACCTAAACAGCAGTACACCAGAAAATTGGGTGGTTCTTTTCTGGGAATATTTTTATTGCTATTTTGGTTTGTTTTCTAAATGAATTTGAACAGGCAGAGGTAGAAAATGTCGCAGACTTACTAATGTAATCTGATTTTTCTTTGTTTTAGGAAGATATCACTATATTTCATGTATTCATCACTAGATAGCAGTAATCAGCTTTCATATGGTATTTGTAATTATATCTGATTGACAGGTCATTCCTTAAAATAAAATATTATTTCTGTTGAATACAACCGTTTATTTTAGGTGAAGGCCTGAAACTGTTGAGGAGAAAGGACAAACTGTCTTGCATGTGTTAAAAGTATTCTAAATCACAAAGCATTAGGTGGAAAAAGAGAAGTGGGTTTAAAACACGTATGACTTAATTCAGTTGTTTAAACATAGATTTCTCAATCAACTTGAGATTTCCTACTACAAACCCAGCTGGCTTCAATATGCTACTTAAGAAAGACCCTGGTGTCTCATGGGTATTGTACCATAACTTTCAGAGTCATGCAAATGTTTAAACACTCTGACACATTTCAGTAGCATTACTTACCCAGATTTAGACTGAGTCCCAGGTGTCTGTCACAAAGGATCCAACCAATACTTCCAATACTGTCCCGTACAACACAACATAGAGAATATAGCAAAGGCAGGATTCAAATACTTCATTATAGGTTTTCATACTGTTTGAGATAGCCTGTGCCTGAAACTTCCCAGAAGGATAGTTCCTAGGTCATTTTTTTCCAGCTCCATGTTCTGAAAGGCACTAGGATATGTCAAAGTGGCCAACATTTAACCAACAATATTCCTTTATGTATTTCTAATGTATAACTTAGAGTAGATCAATCCAATTTGATTTTTTTAAAGGGGTCTTTTACAGAGTATAGTACATCTTACCTATCCGCTATACCTGCAGTAGGAGGAGAAAATTGTTTTTCCAGATATGTCTATTTATTTCTGTTTCTGTTTCCCTTCAAAGAAAGGTTAAACTATGTGCTTCAGAGAAATCTAAGTAATGAATACAAAATACTGATTAAAGGATACTATTCAGTTTCTGCAATTTTTGAAGTTTCCTAGAATTTTGTACATAGTTGCCGTAGCCCTGGTTGTCTAGCTTCTGAGACACCCTCTGTCTGAACACGTCTGAGCATGCTGACCACTAGCTCAAATCTGAACTACAATGTTTAGATTCATTGTTCCTCTACACATTAATCATCAGAAGCTTCTCTCAGTGGACATTTTTAGAGCACACCTTATCAACTAGACTCCACAGATGTGAACTGACAGTAACTGTCTTCTAAATGTAGCCGGAAGAGTCTCATATATACTAGCCTCATTCTGTCGATGAATTGCTCAGGGTTTGGGAATCTGAGGGCGTTCCTGATGGGATACCATGACCTTTACATGTTGAGGGAATAGAAAACTACAAAGTATTCTTAATCAGAGAATGTTTGAGCTACCAAACCGATGTGGAGGTCACGCTCCTTCTGTGTAAGTTATGCTTCAATACCAAAATAATATTTCAAGTTTTTTTGACCCAAGAGAAGGAAAGCAAAAGGTTGACTGTAGCCAGATGACTATGACACTGACATAGCAGTAAGAAGTCTTCTTCAAATGAATCTTTTAAAGTTACTTATTTTTACAAATTGAAGATTTTAAAGGGAAGAGGAAAGAGCAGATTTCCCTCTTTCATGTGCTTTCAAATTATTTATAGCTTAAGGTTGGAGTATAGTTGTTATCAAATCCCTCTTCCTTTTTAGCAGTTT
>VXBW01008241.1:339578-410693 GCA_013400375.1 Thinocorus orbignyianus
AAAGCCACCTTTTCATGGCATTATTTTCTGCCTTTTTTGCTTCTATCATCTTTTTCTTACCAAAATCTGTAACAAAACTATCATTCTCCAAATTAGGTTTGTAGTTTAGAAAGCAAACATTAGCTTACTTAGAGAACTGGGTGCATGGAGGATTTTCTCCTCCTTTCATGATCACCCATCAGAGCTCTCCACTAGATTTTTATACAAATTTTATAACTTCATTATAATATTAGTACCTCCTACATATATTTGAATAATTAGTAATTTACATATTTACATATCAAGTTATAGCTACCATGCATGCTCAAGGGAAGTGTCTTCACCTGGACAAGGTGATTTTTAGTATTATAATGAAGGTAGTTCAGCTTAGGACACTAAGAATTTTCACTTTCCTGCCAAGTTGGCTAAACTTCTCAAAATGTGTAGATTAGTATCATCCTCAAGGTCTTTAGGCTTGATGTGCTTCCTTGAGAATGATACAATACTTGCCTCCCTTGATTAGGAGTTCTTTTCATTAGCTTGTACTTGATAAATTCGAGGATAGAATCCTCATTATTCGTAAGAATACACGTAAGACCTTTCAGGACTAGTTACTAATAACGTTTCAAGGATATGCTTCGGTAGCACTTTTATATCTCTTGCCCAACAAGATAAATTCCATTGATGATTCATCATGAATGTGGCTTTCTAAACTTCTGCTGATTCTTTTGTTTCTCCTTAAGACTCAATAATTTACTAGGATCTCTTTACAATGTAGACCTATAATTATGTAGAATATTGCAGCTAAGTCCATATCAATATTGTGTATGTATTTCACTATTAAACTATATTATTGGTATAAATCTTAAAGTTAAAATGACATCATTTCTTCTATTTTTCATTGACGTAGCATTCTTGACTCTTTCAGTCTGAGGTCAACTAGCATCCACAAATGTAAAGTCTTTTGGCCACAAAGTTTTCTATTATTTATGAATTTTCTTATCAGACATAAGACATATTTTTGTTTTATTGATTTGATTTTTTTTTGTCATTTTATTGAGTTATGATCCTATTCCTGAAAAATATTTTCCAAGTCTTCCAATTTTTTTTCTATCATTTGTCATCATTGAATCTTCTCTTATTCTTCTTTGAAAAGTATTTAATGAAAGTATTTTAGAAAACTAGGCCTTGTTCCCATTGTGTAAATCGAATTGATTAATTTAAATCTTCACAGATATAATGCCATGTGCTTCAAGAAGTTCCTTTTCTGAACAGACAAGTTGAAGGTAGAGACAAGAGATCTATTAGCAGGGAATATGCTTAGACAGAGAGAAGAGTTCTTTGAATGATAATAGGATTGCCTAATAAGTTACACAGTTACTAAATTAAGTTAACTAAAATATATTATCATACCTCACCACATTATGCACACTGGACAGCAGTATTCATGATAAATATGTATCAGCGAGACTTGAAAAAGGATTTATCTCCCCACAGAAGTAGCATGCTCAGAGTCTATGAGTAGTTCTTTGATTCATTCAACTTATTTCAGTCATTCATGCACACTCCTTAAAATGATCTTTAATTCCTTGAATTCACATCTCAGATTTCAAGCTATACAAATATGTAGTAGTTAAAAATAAAATGGAGGATGAAAAACTAATCTTTACAGAAGAATACTGGCATAATTTTGTTCTCTCTCTGTCCCTCCTGCTCATCTTCTTTTAATTTATTCATTTATTTTTTATTTTCATGAGCATATTACTAATCACCTTGAAAATGTAGATTTTTTTTATACAGCTTAATGATAGGAATAATGACAATTTATTATTTGCATGAGAAAAATCTGAAGGTAGTAAAATTATAAAAACCTCATATCCAATACACTAAAAAGGCATAATTGTTTTTTTCAGCAATAAAAAGTTTTACTTCTTATACTAAGTACTGAAGTAGCTTTATTGAAGTTTATGAAATTACATTGCATTGGTCTTACAATAATGAAAACTGTTTTGTTTTGTTTTGTTTAATTCCATTTTGCTGTGATTTCATAAGAATTCAAAATGAAACTTGGTCCTAATCTAATGTAACTATTTCTTAAGAGGTTTTCAGGTTGAATATGTATTTATATTTTATGTTCCTTTTTGAAGGTTAGTGGGAGGGGGAGATACGCTATTGTTACTCATAATAATAGAAATATTATAGATCATAGAATCATAGAATGGTTTGAGTTAGATGGGACGTTAAAGATCATCAAGTTCCAACCCACCTGCCATGGGCAGGGACACCTCCTGCTAAAGCAGACTGCTCAAAGAGCCATCCAACCTGGCCTTGAACACTCCCAGGGATGGGACATCCACAGCTTCACTGGGCAACCTGTTCCAGTGTCTCGTCACCCTCACAGGAAAGAACTTCTTCCTAGTATCTAATCTAAATCTCCCCTCTTCCAACATAAAACCATTATGCCTTGTCCTGCCACTAGACTTCCTGATAAAGAGTCCCTCTCCAACTCTCCTGGAGGCTCCCTTCAGATACTGAAAGGCTGCTATCAGGTCTCCCCGGAGCCTTCTCTTCTCCAGGCTGAACAGCCCCAGCTCTCTCAGCCTGTCCTCATAGGGGAGGTGCTCCATCCCTCTGATCATCTTCGTGGTCCTCTGCTGAACCTGTTCCAACAGGTCCATTTCCTTTCTATGCTGAGAACTCCAGAGCTGGACACAGTACGCCAGGTGGGTTTTCACAAATGCAGAGTAGAGCGGGAGAAGCATCTCCCGCAACCTGGTGGCCACACTTCTTTTGATGCAGCCCAGGATACAGTTGGCTTTCTAGGCTGCTAGTGTGCACTGCCAGCTCATGTTGGACTTCTCATCCATGAGCATTCCCAAATCCTTCTCCTCAGGGCTGCTTTCCATCCATTCTCTTCCCAGCCTGTCTTTGTGCCTGGGATTGCCACATCGCAGGTGCAAGACCCTGCACTTGACTTTGTTGACCTTCATGCAATTTGTACTAGCCCAGCTCTCCAACTACGTCCTTCTGTATGACATCCCTTCCCTCCCTCCTGTGTCATCCACACCACACAGCTTTATGTTGTCAGCTAACTTACTGAGGGTTCATTCCACCCCACTGTCCGTATCTCTGACAAAGATGTTAAATAGTAATTGTCCCAGTACTGATCCCTGAGGAACACTACTTGTCACCGGCTGCCACTTGGACATTGAACCTTTGACCATGACCCTTTGAGTGCAGCCATCCAACCAGTTCCTGATCCACCGAGTGATCCATCCATTGAATCCATGGCTTTCCAATTTTGTGACTAGGATATCATGTGGGACAGTGTCAAATGTTTTGCATAAGTCCGGGTAGATGACATTCATTGCTCTGCCCTTGCCCACCAAGTCTGTGGCAGTATCATTAAAGGCCACCAAATTTGTCAGGCATGATTTGCCCTTGGTGAAGCCATGTTGACTGTCACTAATTAATTCCTTATTTTCCATGTGCCTTAGGAGAAACTCCAGGAGGATCTGGTCCATGTTCTTGCCAGGCACAGAGGTGAAACTTTACAGATAGTGAAGTATTTACTCTCCTCGTAATTAACATACTATTTTTTTATGATGCATGTGATTAAATATGTAAGCCCATGACTAAAATTAAGACTTGAAAGCAACAAATTGTATCAATGGATGATTTTAAGTACCATTTCATGTAGCTATTTTGTGAACGGTGTCATAGAATATTTCAGAAATAAATATTCTGATGTTATTTACTCTGAAATCCTATAAAATATGCATTTATTGCATCCCATATCTAAATAGCATCTTACTCTCTGTTGCTTTGTTTCTCCTTTGCTAAGCTGGATGAAGTGATTTGAAAAATGCCACAGCTTGATAATGCAAGGAACCTTCTTTATGCAGTTAATAATTCAGATGATAGTAAATGGTCAGGAGACAGTAAGTATCACAAAGTATATTCTTGTGCATATATCATCATTTAACATTCAAAAACCCCATTGATAAACCCTTCTAACAAAATGAGAAGACATTGCAGTACTTTGCAACCTTTGATAGGTCTTAGTAAAATGCCTTAGCTAAGCACTATAGAATGATTTTCAGTGAAGCTTGCAACATAATCCGAATATGTAATAGATAACGTCAATGGATATTGATTGGATGAGTTTGATTTTGTAAACAATTGTTAAGTGTTGTTTGTTGGACAAGTTCTGGAAAATACAATTCAGTTCTCTTATGTGTTCCAAACTAATGAGTCCTAAACACAAACAGCCCTAAATCAGACAAAGAGGTCGGTGTAGCTGTATAAACGTAAAAGCTTAGTGCTAGGGGAGAAGTCTAGTAGTGTCTGGGCACCCAGCTCTCAGATCAGGACTCTGGTCCGCTATAAGCGCACTGGCCCCACATAAATATCATAGATATGTCAGGATATCTCAGATGTTACTGAGGTCTTGTGTTTAGGCAATTGAATTACAGCCCTAAATTACAGAAACGATATGTATAACAGGACCAATGACCCATTTAAAAGAAAAAAAGAAAAAAAAAACACAGAAAAAAAAAAAGAAGGGAAAACGAGGGAAAAGGTGGAGAAAGAGTTGGTTTTGGTTTTTGTTTTTGTTTTTGTGTTTGNTTTTTTTGGTTTTTTTTTTTTTTTTTGTCTGGATAGTGGAAGACTCATGGGAGACCTGATCAATGCCTATAAATACTTAAAGTGTGAGTGTCAAGAGGATGGGGTCAGTCTTTTTTCAGTGGTGCCCAGTGAGAGGACAAGAGGGAATGGGCACAAATTTGAACATAGGAAATTCCATCTAAACATGAGGAGAAACTTTGAGGGTAGCAGAGCACTGGAACAGGCTACCCAGAGAGGTGGTGAAGTCTCCGTCTCTGGAGACATTCAAAACCCACCTGGACACGTTCTTGTGCAACCTGCTCTAGGAGGACCTGCTCTGGTGGGAGAGTTGGACTAGATGATCTCTGGTGGAGATCAGAGGAGATCCAGAGGAGACTATCTGCTTACAGTGCAGATGTCTAAATATGAAGTATGCTACTAAGCCCACACAACAATCAACTAATATCTTGTTTTGTCAACCAGAACTACACTAGATGTAAATTTACCGTGTGTTTTAAATATAGAAATCCTAAAGAAATACTTCTGAAATAAAAATGTAAAGACATATTAATGGAAACTTAAAACTACCATCCTGTTTGTTCTATGTTTACTTTATTAATTAAATCTGTCTGGCAATATCTTAAAAATTCCATCTGGAAATATACAAACAGCTTCCTTGCTTTTATTGTAACATGCTGTAAGGTAGAGTAAGTATCCATTTGGTTGTAGTTTTTAATAAGTTATGTAGAATGAATATTTGCAATATATATAAGTGCAATTATTTTGCATGTAACTTTTTAATGACAACACTAAAATAATAATAATATTATTATTGTTGTTGTTATTGTTATTATCATTTTTTTTTTCAGAAGTTATAAAAATTAGTCAGTCAGGTAAATTTGACCATGTAATTTGTAAATCATTTTATAGACTTCCTGAACTTCCAATAAATGTCACAAGGAGTAATACTTCATAGTTTTTTCCTTAGCAATAAGATCTAGCAGTAATAATATGGATAATGGGAAGATAATAGCATCCATGTTCTCTGTGACATTAATTAGATTGTCATGCATACAGAAGATCCCAGGTATTTTTTTGAATAAAAGACTTTACCAATTCTTATCTCTTCATATATAGTTGCCTTGACTTACATGAAGAAGAAAATCAAGTAGTTTTGCCTCACATTTGCACAGATAAATGCTGAATAATTGCATTTTTAATGAAAAATTGATACTCTTCAGACTCTTTCTATTTGATATTCATTCAGAATTATTTGAGTCTTTAATGATTCAAGACTAGTAACATCTCATCATCTTTATGTACCAGGCAATAGTACAATTTGCAATGTATGAATAAGTCTCATAACTTTGACATGATAAACTCTCACTTAGGTTCTCTTTGATAGTCTATGATACTCACAATTAATCTAATAAAATCCTGAGATAATACTTTTAATTATGTAAGAAGTAATTGAATGTTTTCATCTATTGAATATATATAAACACCTAGATAACACTGCAGAGAAGAATAATATTTCAATCAGTTTATTGGTCTGAGAGTCAGAAAAACAATAATGTGTGGAGTTTTTAGTTAATTATATTCCTTATTATAACCTCAGGTATATTTCTTCAGACAAGTTTCCCAGACTGTTGGACTGTCACAGCAAAATGGATGCTCCTGAGGCTGTAGGTGTCCCTGTTTTTTGTATATACTCCCTAGAATAACTAGTACTTCCTGTCAGTGCTGCAACCATTGTCAGTGATGTTTAACTATGGGAAATTTGATACTTGGATGTGGGAAGACTCCATAAAGTGACTTGGTGATTTAATACTTAATATTTAGATGTTCTTAATGCAGCTTATCTTACCTAGTTCGAGGTATACCTTGTGTAGACAAAAATGACAGCAAAACTAGTCTCTCAAGGTACATTTTATAGTCAAATCATTCCCTACACATAGTCACTTAATATAATTTTAGACAGACTGTGATGTCTGAGATATTTATGTGAGATAATCATTTATCACACAGGACGTAAGGAAGATACAAATGGTACAAAACGACAGATGGAGGCCAGCACATTACCATAGGGCATTTCAGATGACACTAGATACCTAGGTGTGGGCAACTAGATTAGTTCCAGAGAAAAACAGGAAGGTTAGGAAATTATTACAGTTTGACTCGATGATCTTAATGGTCATTCCCAACCTAAATGGTTCTATGATTTACCTGACCTATTTGAGATATTTACATTGAGATGAGGTGAATGTTATCATCAAGTCTGAGTCCAGCCCTTCACTCTCCCGTAGGAACATGGACAGAGTTATACATTTATGACAATGTGTTCAAAAGAGGCAACCACAACTCTTAAGATGGTACAAGAAGTATACCTGGCCAAGCCACAAGCAAGAACCATGAACTAAAACTGTAGGACTATCCCTGACTTGGGAACACAGTGATGAATGTATTTGTGAAAATTTCAGTTGCTGAAGATGTAGTTAACCAGTATCTTAAGGTTACACCTGAACTGTGATAACTGCAACTAATGTAGACATAAATTTAGCACAGGTATTGACAGTACTGCAGCTAAAACAATGCAGGACTCATGATAGCCCTACAGCCAAGGTATCTCTTTCTATCCCTTTTTGAGGGGGTTTTATGGGGCATAAAAATGTCTTTGTTGCTCTGCTATCAGCATGTGTTGTTCTAGTATCACCTTCCTAAAATACAGTTGCCCCAGAAATTACTAAATGAGTAAGAAGATACTTAAGATTGCACACAGTGAGGTTAATTACTTCATTCTGAACTAGAGCTAAACAGCACCTTTTACTCAAGATTCTCAGTTACAGCTCCTTTAAAGAAGATAGACATAACAGTCATACTAGCTCCTTCAAAAAAAAAGTAAGGAAACAAGACAGTAATGGAGATCAACAGCCCACAGACATTTCCAAGAAGAGAGACTTCTAGAAATAAAGCAATACTTACACTGAAGTAGCCAGGTAGTCTCTGAGAGTCTGTTTCTGAAGACAGCTTCCCACCAGGAAGGCACACTGGTCTATTCGATATAACAATGTTTTCAAAATGCTGTGGATTACCAGAGTCATTTTTGTAACAGCAGTTGGAACACAACAACTAAATTTACAACATTCTGTCAGCTTCTTAATATATTGTGTGCAGCAAGAGAAAACCATAGTACACAGAAAATATTTCATAAAAATGAAATGAATAAAAATAGAGAAAAAAGTTTAAAAGCTGCAAAACTGTCATTACACTTTTGTAATTCTCTGAATATGGCACGAAAATGACACTTAAAATAATAGAATCTACTGTAGTCTGCTTTCCCTCTGGAACAGCGTATTTGTCATTAGTTATAGCCTGCTGTTTTATAATTCAGTACAATTGTCCTTTCCTGTAACAGGTAATATGTAGACTATCAAACAGAAGGAATGGAACTACCAAGCAAAGAATATGATTCATTGTAAAAATATTGTAAATACATCATAACATTACTAGCAGATATTCATTAGAAAACCGCATGTGTAATTAAAGTGAATGCCAAGTCTTGTAGCCTCCTCTTGTTCATAGACCATACTCTGTATTAACTCAATAACACCCTTCAGATACTTATAAACATTCGTAAGGTCTCACCTGAGCCTTCTCTAGGCTAAAGAGTCTCAGCTCTCTCAGCCTTTCCTCATAAGGCAGATCATCTTTGATCATCTTTGTTGCCCTACACTGGACTCTCCAGTAGTTCCCTGTCTCTTTTGAATTGGGGAGCTCAGAACTGGATGCAGTATTCCAGTTGTGGCCTCAACAGTGCAGAGTAGAGGGGGAGAATGATCTCCCTCAACCTACTGGCCACACTCTTTCCTATGCAGCCCAGAATTCCATTGTCCCTCTTGGAGAGAAAGGCACGTTGCTGGCTGCTGGTTAGTTTCCCACCTACCAGGACCCACACATCCTTCTCCTCAGGAGTACTTTCCAGCAGACCCACCCCTAACCTGTACTGGTACCTGGCATTCTCTCTCCCCAGGTTAAGGATATTGCACTTGCCCTTGTTGAACCTCATTAGGTTCTTCTCTGCCCAGCTCTCCAGCCTGTCCAGGTCACACCGGATGGCAACACAGCCCTTTGGTGTGTCTGCCAGTCCTTCCAGTTTGATATCATCAGCAAACTTGCTGAGGATACACTTGATCCCCTCATCCAGATCATTGATAAATATGTTGAACAAGACTGGATCAGGTATTGACCCTTGGGGGGCGCCACTGGTGACAGGCTTCCATCTTGAACCTGCTCTATTAATTACAACCCTTTGAATCCCATCACACAGCCAGTTCTCAATCCACCTCACTGCCCCCTCATCTAGCCCACACTTCTTCAGTTTCCTAATGTGTATGTGATGAGAGACAGTGTCAAAAGCCTTACTGAAGTCAGGTAGATGACATCTGCTGCTTTCCCCTCATCCAGCCATCCAGTTATAACATCACAGAAGGCTATCAGATTCATCAAGCGTTGTTTACCTTTGGTAAATCCATGTTAACCACTTCCAGCTGGTTCCTGTTCTTTGGTTCTGAACTTGGTGTCACTGGTAGAATTTTTGGGCTTTTGATCATGGGTAAGTTTGCTGGTGAAAGATGGAGTACACCTGTCACAAAAGGGGGAAAGGATCTTTACATAGGAGAAAGTAGTGTCCAATAGTAAGACTTTTTGTTGTCCTGGCACCCAGCACCCTGAGCTGGAAGACAGGAATTGGGAGCAGAAAGAGCCCCCCATAATTCAAGAGGAAATTTTTAGCAGTCTACTACACCACTTAGACACACACAGGTCTATGGGGTCAGATGGGATACCAGCAAAAGCACTGAGGGAGCTGGTGGAAGTGCTCATCAAGCCACTTCCTACCATTTGTCAGCAGCCACAGCTAACCAGGGAGTAGTTGACTGGAGTTTAGGAAATGTGTTGCTGATCTACCAAAAATGCCAGAGGCAGGATGTGGGAAACTGTATCCCTATCAGTCTGACCTTGGTGCCGGGGAAGGTTATAGAGCATATCACCTAGAGTGTCAACATATGGTACATACAGGACAACCAGCTGATCAGGCCCAGTCACAGTCAGCGTGGGTTTGCGAAAGTTAAGCCCTGCTTGACTAATCTGATTTCCTTTTATAACAAAGTGATCCACTTGGTAGATGAGGGAAAGGCTATGGATGTTCTGTACCTAGAATTTAGTAAAGTCTTCCACAGTATTTCTCACATTCTCCTGGAGAAACTGGCTGCTCATGGCTTGGACGGATGTCCTCTTCACTGAGTAAAAAACTGTCTTGATGTTTGGGCTGAAAGAGTTGGGGTGAATGGAGTAAAATCCAGTTGGCAATCAGTCACAGGTGGTGTTGCCCAGGGCTTAGTAGAGGGGAAAGATCACCTCCCCTGACCTGCTGGCAATGCTTTGTCTTGAGCAACCCAGGATACCCCAGCAAGGGCAAATTGCTAGTTGATGTTCCACATGGTGTTCATCAGGACCACCAGGTCTTTTTCTGCAAAGATGCTTTCCATCTGGATGACTCCCAACATATACTGGTGTATGCAATTGCTCCTCCCCACGTACAGAACTTTGCACTTCTCCTAGTTGATCCTCATAAGGCACATGACAGTTCAGTGCACCATTCATGTAACTTCACTTAATTTACTTAGATACATAAACTTCCTTGCCTACTTCATTATTAGTTCCAGGAGATGATTTTACAGACAGTAGAGGGGTTTGCTTACTTGTCATGACAAAATGGTGCAACTTGTGACTTTGTGTAATGTCCTAATACTTACCTACTTGATTACTTTGAAAAAATAATATGATTGTCCAAGTACTTAATTACTCTAGACTGAATATAGCATTATTCTATAGGGGGATGCTGGTGCGTTTCAGCTGACGTGAGGTTCTTCTGCACCCCAATGAGTGGTTACTACAGAGATACAGAGTACTTTGGCAATTGCACTGCTGAGCTTGGTTGTAGCATGTGCACTGTTGGTTTTCATGTTTAAGGCAAAGAAAATAGCTCAGAACAAATATACTGAAGTGTTCCCCTGAAACGTTCTGATGGGACAGACATCGTCGTACTGAGAGAAAGAACCACTACTGATGAATCTGCTACTGCCAATTTATACACACTAGGGCTATCACTGTACTTCTTTCCTGTTTCTTAATACTTCAGTGTTGTACACTCTGAAGAGTTACTTAAAACTTCACGATCTCTTAATTCTCCTCAATTTCTGACTTGAAATCTAACATTAACTTATAGTGTTATATACCAAAAGAAGCTTCTTTACTTACTAAGTCACAGTCTCATTGATCATGAGATATGTTTTGAGATGGCTTCTTCTCTGTCTGAATCCTTATTTGTTGGATAATAAAACCCCTTCTGTACAATTCAAGAATTTAGTTAATAACGAAATTAAGCCATTTTCAAAATATATTGTGGTATAAATATTCCTATGTTTCTCCTCTCTGTTACTTTGGATGCTTCCCAAAACAAGATCTTTTCTTCATGCCTTGATTTTCTTCCATAACTCTGAGCTACAAATGTAGATATGGATATTCAGTATGAGGCTAAGTAGCAGCAGTAGCTGATTTTATCACAACATATCAGATTGCACTGGTTCAGATACTAATAGAAATAGATTAATGAAAGTATAGGTTTCAACATGCAAAACTACACAGATTTCTGGATATGTGTTTGATTTTTCCAATGCTACTGATTTGATTTAATTTAATATAATTTTATTCATTTGTTTGACTGACATGATATAACCTTCCTTGGGTTTTTCAGAAATAAATGTATGGGTATAGTGATGATTTAAATGCGAAGAGACATCATTAAAAAAAATAAAAAAGAAAACCGCTGTGTAAAAATAACCACAAAAACAACCTCTGTGCAAAAAGATAGACATGGTAAGAGGAGAGAAAACCCATTAACTTTATATGTTTTCTCCTCATAGTTGTCCTTACTGACAGAGATATTTAAGGTGCCAGGTGTCAGACGTTTTCAGTTCCTTACTACACTGAAAGCCTCAGCTGTTCATAGCAGCAACCTGGGAATTAATCCTTCAGCACTGTAAAGACCAGCATGTGTGCTTTTCATCTATGTAGCATTTTATTTTTCCAGCTTACAGGCATTAAGGCAGACAGAGAGAAACTGTCTTTTCCTTGTGCACATGTACATATGCAGCTGGGATACTCATAACTCTGAGAACCCTCTGCCTTGCCTCACTTTATCAGCTTGTGGCAAAAAAGTCAAATGTGATAAGCCGTATTTTTAGATCATGGAGGTGAAGCAGCATATACTTTCTGTGAGGAGCTATGTCAAGAACCTTGGTTAGAATGCTGCAAAGAAGAAGGATGCTTGAAAGAGTACGTATGCTGATAAACATTGATGGATGTGCCTTTTGGCTGAAATGAGTCCTACATATTTCATTATTTGGGTGCACAAAATAGACAAATAAAGGAAGGATTACCTGAAGATTAAATGATCCTATATAATGACATGAGCAGTTGATTTCTGAAATTCAAAATATGTAGAAGAAGTTTATTTCCCTTTAAAGAAAAGGAAATGAAGGGGGAGACAAATTTAAAATCATAACTCTCACAGATATTTTGATAAAAGTAAGCCTTTAGACTGTTTTATGTTTTATTTGGTACAATATGCAAAGGATTGATTACAGTGAAATTTTCAAGGAAGAAAACCAGGACAAGGGCTGTAGGAGTGAGTCAGGTTATAAAGGACAGAATGATTAACTTAGAATTAGTGGAATATAACCCATTAAATATAGATCCTTAAAACAGGTGCAATTTCCCTGGTATTTTAAAAAAGTGTGAGAGGTTGATAGGAGATAGGCTGAGTGAGATGAGGTGTCTAGTCTGCATCAGTGTCCTGGTTTGAGGTAAAACAAACCAATTTTCTGTTTTACAATTTTACTTTTTTAGCTGGGCCTCTTCTAACTAACTAAACTCTGAAATTAACAGCACATTGTTCAGAAAACTGTTCACTCTCACAGTGGTAAGACCTGATTATACCAAGGAATGTTATGCAGACAGGCCCTTGCTTATACTTATTGCTATAACAACCGTGTTCAAGTAATTTCATTATTTGCCCCGTTAGAGGGTCAGNGGTAGGGAACTACTCAGGCAATGGAGGTCGTTAGCTCCAATCAATACTTGCAGAAGGAACATGTGCAAAGTCTCCCCCCTGTGTAGTCTGTGTAGTTCTTAGCCAATATAAGACTTCTCTGCTCTGTTTAATTGGTTCCATGTTTGCCTAAGGATATGCAAACTATGCAAAGATTTAAAAGGTTAAAAACTGTTTTCACTAATATAGGAACAAAAACTGATAATCAGTTCATTTAACTTGAGATACTTGAGTATGTATACAAACTGCTAAATTTGACACCTTTACTCATTTATCAGCAGAGGCATTTCTAGGGTGGATTCGTTAGCACAGTATGTGTCTACCTTTTAGCAAGTGAATTTTTTTCCCTGTGTTCAGGAATCATAGAATCCTGGGAATTAGTTCATATGATTTATATCAGATGAATCCCTCTTTAAGCCTGGAAAATTTGGTTCAAAAATTAGGAATGCTAATGTGGTGTGGAGCTTATGTTTTCTAAAATACCGGCAACCCAGCAAAACCAATGAGTTTTGAGTGCTGATCTGACAGTATAAATATAACACTAAAATATATTTTTAATACATTTTCACATTTTGAACATTGCATCTATATTTTTTCTAATTCACCAAGATAGTAGAATTTGAACAGAAGATTATTGGAATAAAAATATTGTTCACTTCTCAGTTACATTTCAATCTGCTGCAAAACAAGAGACGTTCTACTTTGATGTCTATGGAGGGAATTTTATAATTTAAAACCTCCATACTCCCCTTGGAGTCAGTCTGACAGAATAGTTTTTCTGGTTTCATTTAATGCAATACATAAAAAGCAATTATAAGACAAATGTCAATTGTTTACTACAGGTAAAGGAGCTGAAAGATCTAAGAAAGTGACATATAAAAAATAAAATAAAATCCCTTAAAGTATTGATTTAAAGGTGACAAATTCAAAGACAAGTATCTGGAAGGCTCTACTACATATTATTTATTCCTGAAAAGTATACGTTATTTGCTAAAAGACTGAAGTTACAATAGAAGGAGAGAAAAAATCAAACAAACAAACAAAAAAAAAAACCCAAACAAACAAACAAAAAAAACAGAACAAAACAATACAACCTAAAACCCACAAACAAACAAAAGAGACCCCAAAACCAAACCAAAAACCAACCAAAAAACCAAGGGTACCTACGTAAATTAAAGTTTTCATATTTAAACGTAAACTTAAGGAGATTGTCTTTTAAGAAGCAGAAAATGTAAAAGAAGCAGCCAGTAACTTCTGTACAACTTGGAAAAAGAATAAATGGCCTATACATCTTTGATCCATCAATCCATCTCTTCTCCCCAAACTTCCTTCTTCCTGCATATACCTCTTCTGAGCTGCAAGAAAGTGTTCTGTCACCAATGTCTCTGACAATCTCTGCTTCTGTCCTAATTTTATATGGATTATAAATGGTGAATCTTTGAAGACACAGGTTGTCTTGGAGCTTACTGTACAGTAATGGAACTTTTAGAATGGATTAGCCAGAGGTGTGTGTGAAAATCAGAAAATGTTATTTGTTAAGAAATTACTTTTTAGGCAAAAAATTAATTAAAACAATGCTTTATTTGTCAAAGATTAAATAAAAACTATGAACATTCTAATTTTCCTTTGGAAGACCTGTAAATATAAATAAGAATCTGTGTAATGTTGTGGCACAAAATACAGATATTTACTTTAGCATGAGGTACTTATGTTATATAAATTTATGCTATATATTTATGTTTTTACATATTTCTGTTTTCACCATTGTGTTGATTACAGTTTCTTAATTCTGAATCTGATAAAATACATATGAACACATTGAATAAACAACTTTGCAAGTAAATAAAATATACTGATTGTAATTTTTAAGATTACTAAAATATATTCTAAATTCAATCAACTAAATCATGTAGAATTCTGTACAAAATTAGTTTTCTCTGTACCTAAAATAGTACTTTACTTTTACTGTGTAATTTCAAAAACTGAAAAAACCATGCAAACACAAAATATAATAATAATTTTAAAAGTTACAAGGATGGCTATATTGTTACATGGAATCTACACGAAGAAATGACAGAATGGATTGCAATACAGTTCCTCCCTAGCAGTCCTTTTAAAATAGATGTAAAGGGTGACTTCTTCACTATTCCTCTATGAAATAAAATTAGAAGTGGAAGTAGGAGCCATTGTTAGTTACTGGATATAACATACAAGGTAGTATCAGAAACAAGGGTATCAAGACAAAAAAGAACACGTGAAGAATAGGTAGAGCTTTGTTCCTATGCATAAATGTACCAGGAAATGCAGATAATTTCCAAACAGAATAAAAATCAGCTTTTGGAAACTTATAGAAGCCTAGTCAGTCACAACTGGACATATATGATCTTTGCATTTAGGTTTCCTTAGTGAATATTTCTTGCAAACTTTTGTACGTTTGGGTGTGTTTTTATTTTTGAAATTGTTGGAGACTTGTATTTACATTTGTATGGTGATCTTGATTTAAACAACGGAACTCTAATTTTTGCGGGTAATATGAGTTTCCACAAATCAAATGTTCTGAAAGACTTTCATAAATGTTCATGAATGTTTGTTTTTCCTGCCTTATTTCCACCTTACAATTCATAGAACCATAAAACTGTTAGAGTTGGAAGGGACCTTAAAGATCATTGAGTCCCAACCCCCCTGCCAGGGCAGGGACGCCTCTCACTAGAGCAGGTTGCTCAAAGCCCCATCCAGTCTGGCATCCACAACTTCTCTGGGCAACCTGTTCCAGTACCTCACCACCCTCGCAGGAAAGAATTGCTTCCTAATATCTAATCTAAATCTCCCCTCTTCCAATTTAAAACCGTTACGCCTTGTCCTATCACTAGACTTCCTGACAGAGTCCCTCTCCAGCTCTCCTGGAGGCTCCCTTCAGATACTGAAAGGTTGCTATAATGTCTCCCTGGAACCTTCTCTTCTCCAGGCTAAACAGGCCCAGCTACCTCAGCCTGTCCTCATAGGAGAGGTTCTCCATCCCTCTACTCAGCTTTGTGGCCCTCTGCTCTACCTGTTCCAACAGTTCAATGTCCTTTCTATGTTGAGAACTCCAGAGCTGGACACAGTACTCCAGGTGGGGTCTCACGAGTGCAGAACAGTAGGGGAGAACCACCTCCCACAACCTCCTGGCCACGCTTCTTTTGATGCAACCCAGGATATGTTTAGCTTTCTGGGATGAATTAGTTATAATACCTACAGAATGACATGTGCCATTAGTGCTACATATCTGTCTACAAGGTAAAATTCAATGCAGTTATCTCCAATATGCTTCACAGCATTAATTTTATGTGCAATTTAATTACCTAAATGAATACCTTTTAATGTAAAACTAATGAGAAAAGATTAATTTTCTAGATATTTTATGTGTTCTAGACGGATCACGTCACTACAGATGGAGAATATTCACCCGAGAATTCTGCATTCTCATTTTGAGTGTCTGAATCTGCTAAATATTCCAGATGGTCAGAGGGCAAAACCAAGAGCTACTAACATCTTAAGAGTTAGTGTTGGCATGGTGGTAGTTACTGTATTCAATTGTGGGTGTAAATAAAGCTTTGTAAATATTTCACAGTCAAGGACTTGGTGTGCATCTGTTCAATGAATACTAACATCTGAGGCCTTTAGACTGCAATACATTCTTCATAATATGCTCTGCTTTACCTCCAGGTATAATTTAATAGATAAGAAGACTTTGTGTGTATTTGCAAAATTAAATACTGTTACCTATTTAAAAGTGTAAATAATATAATGTAAAAGATACATATCAGCTATTACTGCAACATTGCAAATAATTAAACTTTATCAGGATACTTACACATTCCAGCTTTCCTTCTGGAAATCACAGCTCAGAAAGGCTAGCAGAGAACCTAATTTTCAGTAACTGCAGTGAAATTCTTCAGAGAAATAACCAAGCTGTACTAAACCAGAAAACAATATCCCTGAGCCAGAGGCAAATATTGTAAATTTTGCAACAAAGTATGCTGCAATGAAATACAGGCTTATTAATCCATTTCAGATAATAATAGTCTGTTTAACTGCCCGTATGCTTCTATACTTAGTTAATCCACTTGTAATTCTTTCAGAATCAAAATGGATATTTTTTTCAAAGCATGTGTGTATATATATTTCTAAAATTGTTTTTCACAGTGTTTTGTATACTATCATTAACTCTAAAATATAAAATAAGATTTTCATGTAACATGAGTTGACAGCAGATATTTTTTCACACAAATTCTTTGTTTTCAATCCACAGTAGAGCAAAAAGCTTATCCTAAACTATAGAGAGATGATGACATTCAAACACAAACACTTTGAGAGTCCTCATACTTGCTTTTGATGCTTTCTCATTTTCTCTCTAACAAAAAAACAACCAAGATAGGAGCTTCGGCTATTCTTCTTTTTTAATTTTCTCAATATCATTACTATTATGCAATTTGAATAATTAAGCATTTGAAATATCACTGCTGAAAACATCTAATTCAAGAACTACTAACGAAACGGTAAATCTCATCAAAGAATACATACTTCTTGCCTTTGCCATAAAGCAGATATTTTTACACTGTAATTATAAGGAAATAAAGAAAAAAAAGTCTTAATTATGGTATGTTATTCTATTCCTTTGTATGCAGAACTTTTCCACCAAATATTGTTGTTGCATACAACAGAAGTGTTCACTAAAGGCCAGGGTCTTATTAACAATGAAAAGTACTTAAACCTTGAATTAATATTTCATTCAGTGGAAGTAAGCAGAGTAGAATTCCATTTACTCTGAATATAAAGAAATTTATTCCTCTGATCAGAAAATAGAGTAATTTTTACACAAACACACACACAAAAGAAATCTTATCATACTTCTCTGAAGAAATAAAAGAAATGGATTGTTCTTTTGAGAAGTCAAGCACATCACCAGTTAACCAATTACACCTTTTAATTTCAAGACATTTTTATAAATGACATTTGATAAATTTACTGAAGATATAAAATTTCAAACCTATAGGCTATGGAAGAAAGTGGTGAACTCTAAACTTTCCCTTTCAAAAATAACTATAAAATGCTCATTGTCTCTGTCATGCTTATTCACCATCTATTACACTAAGGATTCAGTTGCAAGAGCCATCTCAGGCTTCATAGTCATGCAGACAAAACTGAATGTGGAACTCCTGAAAGGATGAGTATCTATGGGGCAGGTAGTTCTCCTGTTGTCAGAGGACAGACAGGGGGAAGGAGCTGAACAAGTACACGGAGTGTTAGGGAGCTGAGCCTACTGCTCTAGTTGAAGTGAGTTGGAAGGTGTAGGGGAATAAAGTATGGGGAAAAAATGAAGCTGTACGGGTCAATAACCACAGGACTAGGTGCTTCCTAACATATTATATCATTCCCCTCATGGTCAAAAGCGTCCATTTTTTGCACTTTCAGCATACGTAAATTTGGCAGCCAATCTATAGCTATTACGCTGTTCTGAGAGTGTCCGTAATATTAGAGTCAGTGTAAGTATGACCAATATATATTAACATTTAGAACGGAATTGGGGTCCACAAACAAGTATATACTTGTATTTATATAAGGCTGAATACCTGGCTAAGCTACTGTCACAATCACAGGAAATCTGTTGTCTAAACACAGGCAACTTCCTAGGATAGTTGAAATATCTTTATAGACCTGCATCATATAGAAGAGAATTTTGCTGTGCCTGAGTAGCAGCTTGGGGCTTGATATCCTGGAGAATCTTAAATATTATTAGACATATATGCTTAATAATTGAATTGAGCTCCTAACATGTCCAGTCAGTGGAGACAAAAAATCATTCCATAGACCAAATGTACCTATTTTAAGATTTTCAACTAGTTTCAAACTGAAGCAATACAGAAGGGTGAAGATCTCTTATAGGAGCTAAATATCCAAGCTATCTTTCTTGGCCCCTAGCTGACCCTTTTGCTAATGTCTGGATACACAAGAACTTGGAACTTGAATGCATTAGCAAAAATATTACCCATTTTCAGGAAAATACAAGCTCATCTAGGTAATGTAACAAACCTGAAATTGTACAGTTAGACAGAGGCCAAAGAGTTGTAAAGTTCACTGCTAACTCTGCAAGAAGCACTGATCATTTGTTAAGTAAACTTCTCATTACCCAATCTGCTTTCCAACGCTATTTGAAAATTGATTTGCGATAGATCTCTGGTGGCTGTATAAAAGAACAGACCTATGAGCTGTAGTCACTATGAACTAGAATCTTGTTCTTCATGAAACTGAATGGCATGAAATAATACGCACGTCTTCAAAAAAGACTAAATAATGCATTGCATAGGTATATGCAAGCATAAAATAAAAAGTTCAGAAGAAGTAAATGTACACTTGTGTTCTGATTTCCACTAGCAGTTACTATTATAAATCAATGTATTTTGCTTGTAGCAGCAATTCATCTTTTGCTTTGTCTACATCACCATGGTATCTCTAAGTCTGTGAGTATTCAAGCAACTGATAAACATACTTAACTTGGAGACTGAATAATGTTCCTCAGTCAGAGACAGAATTACTTGATGATAAATTGACTAAAATAGCCTTTCTGACACTCATGTTTACTTTTCATAAAAGCAGAAGAGAGTAAACAGGGATTCTAAAATCCTCTCTGTTCTTTTCCAAGCACTACATAATAAGTAACATATCATCACTGAAAACAGTACCAATGAAATGCCTACAGAGTACAGAAGAAAAGATAAGCAGTTGCATTTCTTTTAGGACCTGGCATTGTGTAACTGACCACAAGTCCAGATTTGACTCTTTGCTTCCTGAGGCCTCTGACAGCAGAACACAACAGAACTGAATCAATACAGAGCTGGAGGGAGGGCAGATAATGAATTACAAGACTCTCTACAGTAGGTATGGAGGAAATAAACAACAGGCCGATTTTTTTTTTTTTTTAGTTTTTTTTTCATTCTCAATTTTTTGACTCAGCAACTGTAGTTTTTCCAAGAGCGGTCTTGTCTGATCTATCAATTTTGTTCTCAGCTTCAGAACAGGGTATCTGCACCTCTGCCTATATGTAGGATTTTATGTCATCATCTTTTCTTGAAAAAAATTTCAGTCTTGTTAGTAATGTTGGCTGCACTTTCACTCTCCTAGGTGTCTAGAAGCTGAGTTGAAGAAATGATATTCACACCTATTAATTTTGAATTATTCTTGTCTTTAAAAGGAACAAGATGCTATATAAGTATGTGCAGCTTCGAGAAAATCTTACCAAATGAGCCACTTCTCTTTAAGGGAGTGTTTCTTTACCACCAGACTGACATCTCTGCACAGCCTCCCTAATACATGCTATGGCTGCTGAGTTAAACTAGCCTGATGATAATGGTGTTTTGACCTTGGCAGCCAACCAAATCCAAAATGCATTAACAGTTCAGCTCATTAGAGTCTATGTAAAAAATCCAATGTCCTTCAACAGAATAATGCTTTTTATTGCCTCTGGACTTAGAGGAGTTACCCATCTGGACATTTATCTGTGCCAGTTGTTCAGGCATGTCACTACAACAAGAAAGAAAGGTGAGACATCTCAAGATTGGGTTGAGACATATAGATAGATATAGATACAGATGATAGAGAGAGATATATAGAGATGGTAGAGATGAGATAGAGATGATAGAGATAGAGATAGATAGAGACAGAGATGAGATAGAGATAGAGATAGATAGATAGATAGAGAGAGAGAGAGAGAGAGAGAGATATGATAGAAGGCTTTTAGAATTCTCAATTTCTGAAGGCCACTTACTAGCCAGTTTAAGTATTTTTTTAATTAAAAACAAACTTGAAAACTGTTCTTCTTCAGTTCAAGGGAATATTATGCAAATAATTAAAATAACCAACTAGCAATTGACTTTCCTAAATGAAAAACAAAAAAGTGACCGTAACAGAGTTATATCAATTTTATATATTTTTCATGAGGTCAGTTTTATTCCTTTCAATTTCTCTCCTCAGTTTACAAAAGTACAGTTTTTAAGTGGATAAGTCAAATCAATTCAAGTCTTGTACTAAATTTCTATGTCCAAAAATCACTACAAAGATTAAATAAGTTATATGTCAAATTTGTTTGATTTTCAGATGCACAACAAATAAAAAATGCACATTTTTTTCCTCGCAGGATTATGTTCAAATGTATGTATATAGTGAGGGATCTTTTCTAATGATTAGTCTGCCTTACTACAGGAACACAAGTTTCTATTTTATTCACTGTATGGTATATTCTATTTCTTCAAAAAAGAACAACTTTTATTTATTTATTTATTATATTGTATGGTATATTTCAACAACAGTGGCATGGCATCTTACCTAGCTGTCTATGGACTTTATTGAGAAAATATGCAGGTACAAATCTGCGTTTGCAGAAGCTACACTATGTTTTCATAGGACTGGTATAAATACAGAAAAGGGAGGTGTAGTGCATCTATTAAGTTTCTGTTAAGTTTCCTGTTCTGGATAATTGGAGTACCTGGACTGGAGGATGAATTTCAGTACGAGCTGGGCTGGCTGGCAGAATGCAGACAGTGAGTAAAGCTCTGTTAGCATTTCACCAGGTGGAGCTATAGATATTGGCATTCATTTGTTACATGTATTTGGCATTCATTCATCTTTGCGCTGTATTTCTTTGCATATTGAAAAATAGGTTATGGCATCTTTTGTGCTATAAACTCTAATTAGTTTTAAAATTGAGGAGGTTGTGTCTGGGGGGTTGGGGTTTTTTTTTGTTTTAAAATGTTTGTATACTTAATTCCATTAGATTGGCTTCCAAGCACATAAGAATTTTAATTTCACTTGTGGTCAATTACAAAATAAGACTAACACATTTAATGGACAAATTAATGTCTTCAGTTTATATTGCTTAGTGGTTTTATGTTTAATTCCCATTTGCAATGACATCTCCTTCCACTGTTTTGAAAATGTAAACAAAACTAAGAGTGTAAATCTAGTATTTTTACCTCTAAACTACATTTACTGTCCTCAAAACCTCTCAAAAAGAAAGTAACTCTCCTTCCGTAACAGGGAGAATGGACTACTGTAGGCCTATATACATAAAATTCTCCAAAATTAATTTTCATGCTTCGAGAAAGGAAATTGCAATGTAGAAGCAAGGGTAAAGGCTCCTGTTTGGTGATGGACCCGCAAATTCCATGTGTCTTTAAACATGCATTGAGAGAGGGAGGCTATGTGTGTATCTATATAAATATTTATGCGTTCGTGTATACCCTAAAGGGTCATTATGGTAACAGCAGCTCCTAATTAAGACAACAATTTTTACACTAAAAATGCATATGCTTTTGAAGCAGTTTTCTAAAATAGGCTTTTTTTCAGTACTTGAACAAGATAATGAAGTACTAGTATTCGACTAATATTTTACACTAAACTTCAAGGTTAGAGAAGCTGTGGATGCCCCATCCTCGGAAATGTTCAAGATGAGGCTGGGTTGGATTTTGAGCATCCTGGTCTACTGGGAGGTGTCCCTACCCCTGGCAAGGGGATTAGTACTCGATGGTCTTTAAGGTCCCTTCACCATTTTATGATTCTGTGATTGTAAGATGCACTAATAGTTTCGTTCAACAAACAAATGGAAAAAAGCATTCATATGACAATTGTTATATTTTTCCTTGTTGTGGAAAGCAGCTAGTATTTATTCCAGTAATAGCACTCCACAGGGAAATAGAATGAGAGATTTAACTTTTTCACTACCGTGTTAGTGAGCTGATTAGCAAAATTAAATGCAATAACAAAATGTCAGTTATTGATTACTCTGGAATATCAAATGAGATGATTGACTGTAAATACATGTGACTCTTTGCCTGTATTACTTTACTAACCATGCAATGGAACTGTGAAAGTTTTTGTTTTATGTCATTGGACTTTTGCTGAAAAATAGAGTGAAAATAAAACGGACTTGGGAATATGAAAACAACTGGCCAAATATTTTGATCTCTCAATGCTTTTTGGTTAAAACAAAATAAAATATAACCAGAAAGAGGAAAGGGAGAGGAAAATAATATATGAGACTGCTGATTAGATATTATGCTTTCTGTGTAGGACTAAGGTGTGCTCTTATGATAATGGAAAGATTTCTCCTCAGAATACTGAGTTACAGTAGATACTGTCAGACTTCTGAATCAGAATTGCTTTCAGTGTGCTTCTCACGTGCAGAAAGGAATAATCTGAGAATTATCTGTAACTCCAGCTGCATGTTCTTTCAAAATTTTCCTGTTCATTGCAAGCCTGTAAAGGAAAGTACATTTCTTTATTCGCAAGGAACACAAATTCTCCTTCTTCACAGTGAAATAGCTCTGCATCAGATTTTTCTATTCTCTTGTGCACTGTGAATTTAGAAGTGCATAACCTTTGGACACCTGAAGGAGGTAGAAATCCTTGGGTTTTCGCTGTTCTGTTTCGTGTCTATGTTAGAGATATTAGAACTCCAACCCTTAGTATTTATATTACAGTGTGTCCCAAGTTTAAAGTCAGAATCAGTGGTTCTTTATGCTAGCTCTCCTGCAGAGCTATGAAAACTACTTTTTGGCCCACAAGAGGTATAGCTAGTTGTCTAGCTATTAATTTGAGACATTCTCATTGGTTAAAAGTAAATTTATTTTGTATTGTACCATTTTTACAGCATTAAGTATTCTTCTGAGACTGCTGGTTTAGTACACATAAAAAATACTTCAGAGCCATTAGAGTGGCATTGTCATCAGAGAAGATGCTGCTTATATTTAATTTTTTTGTACTGCTACTGACAGATGGCTTCAGTTAAATGGATATACTCTCTAACTTCGATGTCAATCTGTGTGTAAAAGAAAGGGAGAAGCCAAAAAATATTATTTTATTAAAAAACAACAAGGAAACTATAAGTTCTCAGATCAGGTCATCTGAAGAATATTTCTTATCCTTAGCTTCCAAAAAACCAGAAAGGTATATATAGCTGTACTATCATTTGCCAATATAGAGAGAGAGTTTGACATAAACAGTGTAACAGAGAGAACTGTATTTTGGTAATAAAGCTATAACATGGATCCACATTCTCAGGCACTTTGTTTTCCTGAGAAACACTGTTTAGTCACTTCAAGCTGTATTATCTATTAAAATCAGATTATTAAAACTAGGTCATTAAAATCAGGTGTTAGTGAAGAAAGATTGAAACGAACCTAGACAAAAAATCCAGAATTAAAGGAAAAGTATCTGAAATTAATGATGAAGAGGATTTATCAAAGTTACAAGAAGCACAGGAGAAAGAACAACAGAAGACCTTATTGTGAAGCTAGGTAAAAAGAAATTTAGAACACTTGAGAATAAGTGTGAAATATAAGATAGTGCAAAAACAAATGAGAAATTTGATGTGTAGAGGTATATGAGAGTACCCAGCAGGAAGGTAAGGTGAGAGAAAATTATTACAAAATAAGGAGAAGCAACAAGGAAAGGGAGATAATGAAAGTACAAAAGCAAAGAAAGAACTGGAACAAGGACTGAAGAGAAGGTTGTAGGAAGGAGATTTGAACTGTGCAAGAAAAACCTGAGTTGTTAAGTATGTTTACCTAGTTAATTAAATAATTCTTGATATAGTTTCCAGCACTCACTCAAGTCACCTACTTTATTTTCATCACCTGTATTAGCCCTTTCTTAATTGTTTAAGTGTCACTGGTTAATAAAGGTGGTTTTCAGACTTTATATCTTAACTGGGCCACATCTTGATGACCTTTCTTGAAGAGTTTCTAATTCAGAAGTGAAATCTGAGAGTTCATGTCTACCTTTCCAGCATGTGAATGTGCGAATAATGAACTACCTACTTAAAACTCATGGGAATTTACAAGAGGTATTTTGGAAAATATTTATTTAGCTTAATTTGAAATGTGTACAAGGTAGATATATGAATTTAAATGGGGTTGATCCATTTGCAATCAACATACTTCAAGTAAGATTAATTTTATCTTACTTTAGGGATTAGATTTGCTTCCAGACTGTCAACATGTAAATTTAGGTGTCTGAATGTCTTTCCACAAGTTGGAATTTTTGACTTCTGTTATTGTATGTGTAGTTAATACAGTTTATGCAGTCTGGAATAACTGTACAGTTGATAAAGTATACTTAACTAAATCAGTTTTAGCAGAAATGGTTACTCCTCATACACTATAGGTACTCAGATGTTCTAATCTAGAACTGAAAACACCCTTAAGACTTGATGAATTTTCTTAAGTAGCTCATGAGATTTCTTAATGAACCCTACCTGGCTTCTAGCTCCCACTTTAGAAGGGCTGGCTTCTCTGATGAGCCTTGTTTTATTCTTGTGCATGTGCCCTTGGATAACCTAGGACATCTTAAATGTTGCCAGACACCTATGTTTAGGTAACCAAACTAGCCACTGGATATCTATGGCCTAAATGTCTTCATCTGAATTAATCACCAAGGCGTCCTTTATAATTAATGAAAGTAAATGGGCACTTCTAAGGAACAATATATTTGACCTATTTTTTGGATGAGATGAATTTTATTTTAAAAAAGCCTATTTCTTTTCAGTCAGGACAACAGAAGCCTAAGGGAACTAGCCTGAATATGGGGATGTACATTATAGAAGTCTAAATTTAGTTGAATGAGTCCTGTCCTGTCCTGTTGGGATGTAAGTCATCTTGTAAGAACAGGGTGTCTGCACAAAAATATTCAATGATCAGATCAATTTATTTTCAGCAGAACAGACAAACAAATAGCTAGGTAAGCCAGTGGAAAAATCAAGCAGAATAAACCATTTGAGAATCTGTGTTAGACAATAATGGATACAGACCGATCTTTATTTTGAGTATCAGGTAGCACACAATTCACTAAAGTTACTAAGTGAGAAATTAGAGGCTTTTCTTTCTTTAGGGAACCCTCATATGCAGTTTTTACAATACACTATTTCACCGGAAAACAGAGTGATACCTCCTACTCATAAGAAACCAACAGCAAAGTAGGTATTTAGGAAACTCACTTATAATTATGTCCCTTGCTCTGTTTATGTCTAGGAGAGTGCTCAAATAATAATTTCACACTTTCAAGTTAAATGATAAAACCACCTCATGTTGGCTATCCTGATGTAAATTGTGCGGTTACCTTTTTGATTGGTTTTATAGAATTATTAACTAATTACAAGAAAAATCTACTTGTGTGTCAGAGCTGAAGCACCAAGTTCTGTTTCATCCTTTCTAAGTTTCACCTAGTGCTACTGAAATTCACAAATTCTTCTTGCAGTTCTGCTCTTCCAAGTTGCTCACAACTTAGCTTCTACCTGGGATTTCCTAGGGAAGATCAGGCCCTGATTAAAAATAGGACTCAATGATAAGGTAAAAAGGAAGTGGTACCTTCATCTCTTCTGTTGAGGTTTTTCTACATTTGTAGTATAATTAAATGTTTATAGAGGCAAGAACATAATTTTATGATTCTTCTTAATTAAAGCAAACAAAACACCCCGAACTAAAACTATAAAGAATTTATAGAAAAAACTAATAACATTGAAAACCTTCTGTTCAACATTGCAATAACTCCATTGAAATGAAAAGTATTGATTTTCGTTTCACAATTTTTGCAGATTTCATATAAGAACACAAGTCCAGGAATACTTAGTTGTAACAACTGAAAAATACCTTTCTTATAATATTTCTGACCAAGAANTTTAATCTTCAGAATATTGAGAAATTAATATAGTAGTAAAAATTTTAACACACAAAAGTGCTTCCTCAAGGAGACAGTAAAATATGTTAATATTTACACTGAGTGTTTTGAATTCATATACATGGCTAGAACTTATATGTGTATATATGATATAAGAATGTATGCACATAAGCTGCATGTGATTCTTGAAGAAGTTACACAAACACCTTTCAATCATAGGAGGTCATACCGCAACTGGTCATTTCCCCAAAAGAAGCACTTTATGAAATCTTCATTAGTTTGACAAGCATAATCCTGGAACATAATCTTCCCTATTTTATTATTTCCTACTACTTTTACACAATTTTACACAACAAAACATTCAGCATCTAATAACTGTTCAGAGTGGCAGTTCTAGGTGAATTTCTGTAATTAAACCTGAACTTAGATTGCAAAAGCCAATTTAAACCAACAGCAACCCAGGGATGATATTTCCCTTTTTTTTTTTTTTTTAATTAACCTTTGCTATTTAAAATTAGATATTATAACCACAGTAATAATTATTTTACAGTGATTTTTTTTTTTCAAAAGTAAACCCAAAAATATTTGACTGTTTTTCATATTACGTGGTGCCATTTAAGAGACAGCATATGGTAATAAGGAACTGTGGGATATATTAGGGTTCATGTGGTCAGAGGGTGAAATTACATTACTAGTGATGGAGGAATGCTATAAGAAAATTACCTCATCCAACAATTGCCTCTATCTAAACTGTATGACTTTTACACAAAGCATTGGCAAGAATGCGTCCTTGTAATATTCGTGTAATATGTATAGCAGTTTTACAACTTTTAAGGAAGGATGAAATTACTTCACCCCATTTTATCATACATTGAAAAAAATGTAAATGGTGCTTCTAGAAGAGTAACATCTGCAGGTTTATGAATAAAGGACAGATGATTAGCATAAAACCTTCACTGCATTGATCACAAGCCACTTTTCTTGATTAAAAAACAGGCAACAAAGTAACATTGCAAAATGTAAAGACTATATCATTGCACTGGCAAATTATCTACATAAACGTGAGATTGCAAAGCATCTAAACGGAGCATCTGCCAAGGACTGTGATCCCAGTCACAACTAAGTCAAAAGGCTGCTATTTAAATACAAGGATCTGCCTCTTAAGTGTGTGATCCTCTTCCACAATGTCAGTTGCAGTAGCCCTATTCCTATCCAAGTATGAGCACTGCACCTGGGTAACAAGGTTTCAGGAAGATATTTTGGATTTTCTTTGAACATTCCCTTTATATTTTACTGCTGCAGTTGGTATTTTATGGTAAAATGTAGAGATTTTTAATTTGTGATTTAATAAACTTGGGATACCATTGTTGGTTATAAATAAAAGAGAGAAAGTCCTTTGGTAACTACTTTATCTGACATGGCTTAAATATCAATGTTTTTATCCTCAGCTCTTAAACTAATTGCAGATACAAGAGAAAAATTACTTGGTATGAAGGTCGTTCTGTTCTGTTGGTTAAATTGTCAATCCCTGATTATGATGATCCTTAGCATGACTAAGAAAAGTAAGTGGGATGTATTTCACCTTAGGGAACAAGACACACTGTTCACTTTCATTAAATACTCTCACATCTTGTCCGGCAAGTTTCTTTACGACAGCAAATGATTTATTCTTTATTGGCAGCAGAGGGCAAAGCTGAAAATGTGTTACACTACAGATGTTGTTTTATTCATGAGAAGAGGTTATACTGATTAGAAGACATTCACATGCTTAGTACAAATCCTGTACTCCAAACTCTGAAATTAGCTTTTGGATGCTAAAATTTTATCTGAGTTGTGGGTTTTAAAGAGTAGGAGAACCTCCACCATGCATTAAGAAAAAAAAAATTGAATGCAAGAATGTGCAAAATATAAACCTCATTGTAAATCGCCCACGGATTCTTTAGACCAGTGGTGGGATCCGTATTACCAACCCTTTCAACACTCTTGCATTGCTTTTTAAGTCAAAATAGGGTGAAGAGTTTGGAAACCAAAACACTTTATTCACAAACACATGCAATTTTATGGATTATATAACTTCCCCCGTCTGTGGGAGAGATGTCACAATCCAGCAACACAGGTTCTGATTCTGCCTTTTCCTATTGTCCCTCCCCTGCATCATCTCATAGTCACTGTAGCAAGGCTGCTCCCAACCTTCAGATCCCTTACCAGTTCTTTCTTGTTTGCAAGTATGTAGTCCAGGAGAGCAAGTTCTCTTTTCTGCTCTTTGATCTCTTGGCAGGAAATTGTTATCAATGCAATTAAAAAACTCTCCTGGATTGTTTTTGTGTGTTGCCCTTCCAGCGGATACCTAAATGATATAAAAGCTGAAATGCTTACAATTTAACTTGTTTTTTTCAAATTTCTTGGGGATTTTGTTGATCATTTTCTTTGTAACACAGGATGATATTTCACTTTTTTTTACTTTAATTAACATTTTGCTATGTAAAATTGGATATGATAACCACATTAATAATTATTATTTTACAGTGATTCTTTTTTTTCTGGTATTGAAAAGAAGCTTTTAGTTAATTTTTCACTTAAAGTTTTCTCATGCTTTTAATTCCAAAATATCGTCCCCGTTATTTTTTTTATTTATTCAAACACTGTAGGTGGACATGTCATAGTATCCAGTGGTCCTTCGTGTTTAGTGTGGTTTTCTGTGTCTTTTTTCAGTGGCTGAAAAATAAGTTCTCACAAAAATACTAACTAATGATTTTCACAGAAAAATTAATTTGTGTGGATGCATTTTCAATATCATTGGAAGTCTCAAATTGACTGTGATTGCAGACAATACTCCGAAATATTCAGATAATGGACATATTACAATCCTGTTGAAAGGATATACAGTTTTGTTTTTAAGTTTGTTTCTTGTTCTAATTTATAATAACAAGGATTTCACACAATTATATGCCTAATATTGGCATATAATTGCATGAAGTTTTTCCCATCTTTCATTAAAGTCTATCTTCTAGTCACTTTCCATTATTCTGACACTTCTGTTTGCAGTGGAAAATGTAGCTGTTATTTCTTCATGTATCTTCTATAGGTAAACTATTTAAAAATAGTAATTTTAAAATGGAAGTAGCATGTGAGAAATGACTGGGCTCTGATAAAAATTGCTGAAAGACATTGTATCAACGGTAATATAGTGACCTCTATCTTTATCTCTGAGGAGATAATCTGTTACTTCAACAATTCAGGCTCAGTTCTAGAAATAGATAACATCACTGTCTTTGTAATCAATTGACATTTTCACTAGCTGTCCTAGGAAGGACTAACACATTTGTGAATGTAAAAAAGAAAATTAAAACTACTTTTACCTCACATAAAGTCTGAGGATGAAGGCATTAGGAAGGCTGTAAAGTCAAATGATTTATTAATGATGGCAAAATGATGACTGTGACAGTTATTGCTTGTATGGTCAGGTATAGACAGCTCTGGTATTTCTAACTGTTTCTTAAATTTATCACCATTTCCCCCTAAAAGATCTCGTTATAATTTTTCCTAAGTCTCATTTTTTGGGATTATGTATTTCAATTTACATCAGTCGGAGAACTCCGAATACTTTGGAAAGAAGTCACTCTCTTCTGACATTGACTTTCTCAATGTCTAAGTAACTAGTTAGGAGAGGGATGGTAGAAGAAGGATTTAGAGTTGTTACTTATGAAGTTTATTAAGGAATGGTGCTTAGATTGATAGTCTAATATATTCATTTATCATGCTGATGGAGAACTTTCAGCAATACAGTACAGTTCTGGACTACAGATACATATTACGTAGATACAGAAGTGACATATAGACACAGAAGTGACTGTGTGTGTCAGTATGCAAGGAAGATGTATTTTCATCTTCACATTGTAATTAATTGGAGAAACAGGGCACCACATAAACACCTGTATTTGATGTATTCTGGAATACTTTGTGTAGTTTCAACTGTGACTCAGGAAACCTGAATTTTCAACACATCTTGTCTATCTACTAATCCTCTACAGGTGTCTCAGATACATTTAAAGTGGACAGTTTAATCATCCACTCCTTTTGGCCGGATAGAGAAGATTTGTAAGAATACTCAGAAAAATAAAGAATACATTATATAAGCAACGTTTAAAGATAATGATTAGTGCATAAGAACACCCTTTGAGCAAGCTGGTCTCTTCAAAGACAGAATTTATTTACTTTAGTATGTATGCTAAGATATTACATATCACTATTAGGATGTCTTTCCATTTCAGATACCTAGGTGTGTTGTTGTATATATATTTAAGCCGTAAACACACATACACATACATGTGTACTATATAAAAAGTGAGAGAAGGTATTGTTTCTTTCTGTAAAGTTAGCAAAGCAGGTAAACTCCAGGGATAATATAAAATCCAGCCAAATGACATTCCTGTAGTAAAATTGGATAGCAATAAGCTTTTTAAAATACTGTCGTTATTTTGTTCTGTTTACATTACACAACATATGATGTGAATTTTCATATTTTAATTTTTTTTATTCAAGCAAATTTTCTCAAAACTCATTATCAATTCTAATGGCAATGCTGAACAGTTCTTGACCTTGAGTATCCAAATAATCCAATTTCCATAGACATCAATAGAAGCCATGTTCCTATATATCTGATGTACCTATGTATTTGAGGAATGTAGGTAGGAACTGAAGCCTAGAGGCTACGGTGTGGGTATAATAGTGTAGCTTTATCTCAGAGACTTGCAAATGGAGATGTATAAAATCTTAGGCACTGCTCAGATACTAAAGTGAGGGCCATAAAGATTGATAAAATTAGTATTCCTGTTTTTTTAAAAAAGATATTGAATGATGTAGATTAAATTATAATGCCAGGGGCTGTCTATAGAGTGGTGGAAAGAAAACATGATAGCTTCTTACTAAGCAATCATAATCCAGCCTGCATACGAATGAAAGCACATCTTCTGTTGGGGAGGGGTATAAGAATAGGTGTTTATGTGATTAAAGAGTGAACTATACTGCATATATGTCAGGAAGAGCAATTACACTTTGTGAATGTTCTAATTTCTGGCATTTTCTAGCACTTCAGTGTGTGAAAGAATGACCTCATTGTAGTTTTGCATTTTTTTCTATTGAAGGCTTGCTCTGTTGTTGTGTTACATATGCACATCAGAGGTCATCAGGATCTTGAATGACTAGGAACCTAGGATAAGAACTTAAGAAAGAACTATTGCTTTAAAAGTCTCACTGTTAAAGGCATAAAATCAGCAGGATACATGAAACACGATAACACATTTTAATGCTGCATGTGTGGTGATTCTTGTTATTTTGTTATTTCCTGTTAAGAAATAAGTAAATTTAACATACATTTTAGATTAAAATATAGTATTACAAACTATATAAAAATAAGTCACATGTTTTTAAGTTCATATTCAGCAAAGTACCAAATCATCTGTTAATATATTAGCCTATACAGTTTTCAGAATCTGAACCTTAATTTTAAAACTCAAGCAATTAAACAGTATCACATCAAGATGATATGTTTGGGATTTTTTATTTGTAGATAAAAGATCTACGTTTTATTCTTAGAATCTCCAGATTCTCTGGAGAATATATGTTCTCCATATATTTTAGAGAAAAACATTTGAAAATGTGACTTTTTAGAAAAAACATTTGAAGCACATAAACTTATAAGTAATTCTCGCTAGGAATAAGTTGAAACAAACCCAAGAAAAACAGAGATAATTTATCAAGCAGTAAAAACAAAGAGAAAGAATATATACAGAAGGACGGTTAAGTACTTTCCAATCATTTTTACGAAAAGTTTCAGCAAATTTTGGTAGGAATTCTAAGCAGGATTTGCAAGAAAGTATAATGTGGTTAAACTCTCATATTTATTATTTAAAAACAAACAAACAACTTACTTCCTACTAAGCAGTTCAGCTATGATTGTTATTGACTGATTCTTTGTTATTAATTCCCTTTATTTTATTTTGCAATCTTAAAATTGTATAAGATGCAATGGTTCAGATTATGCCTTCAAGAATTCTATGTTTTGAATAGCAGTGTTCAGAATACATAACTAGGAAGATGGGCAACTGGGATACTTTTACTGCTTCGTCTTTAAATATTAAAAACAAGAGATAAAACCTGTTCACAGAGAAGAAAGGGAAAAGGGTGAAGCATATTATATTTATTAGACTGTCTTGCCTGATTTCTTTCTCCTTTTAATGTACTGTGGGAACTCTGGTTGCAATCTTATGCCTTGTCGCTTTTTATTAGCCCAGGGTTTTTAATTCTGTTTTCTTTTCTTTAAAGTTGTCATCAGTTGTTATAATATGTATTTTTCAGAACTTCTTTAGATTTTTCCAGGCTAAGGAAAGTGTTATCTTTATGTTTTGAAGACACTGATAAAAAGAAAAAAATAAAAACCATTCATTAAAAAAATGACAATTTCCTATACACATTTTTATTTAATAGGACACACATGCACTCAATTTTTGAATCATAAATTCTGCTGCCACTTAAATTGGTGTTAAGTCTGGAGTAATGCTATTTACTTTCTGTCAGCTAATCAAAGTTATGGTTGCATTTTTCAGGGTCAGACTTTCTCTGATCCATACGTGGCAAAGAACAATGTTTGATGTAGTTTATTGAGATCTGTACAAATATATTCCTATGTAATCTACATGGCCTTACTACCTTCGGTGGTACAGCACTTTTACCTTTTTCTTTTCATTTAGTAATAGTGCTATGCACTATCTGTAGACATTCTATTCCAAATGTAACTCAAATTATCTGTTCTGTTTTTCAAGAACCATGAGTTTAGATGAGTCAAATTAAAAGGTGGTGTTCGTATCCCTAAATGGGAATTCCATCAACATAAATACTAGAATACAGTTAACTGGTTTCCTTATTCCTAGACTTTATAACTAGAATACACCTGTGAAAGAAATAAGTAATGTCATAGTTTCAAAAAATTACTTTTAAATAAGTCTACATAAAATATTTAGCTGACCTTAAAATCAAAGCACCAGATTCAGCATACTATTGACAAAAGGTAAACATTTGTTTTCCTGAGGCTATTGTGAAGTACTTAGCAATGGAAAGAAAGCGGATAAAGTACTAGTGGAAGTGGTTCTTTGTGTTGAATGACTGTCCTTTGAAACTGTAAGTTTAAGAAATCAAGAGCGGTTATTCATTCAATGAATAGTTAAAGCATTCCTTCAAAAATGAAATAGGTAGACTTTCCATGTTGCTTCCACATTTCCTGATTTTCCTTTTGATTCCCAAGAATGTCTACTTCAAATTAAGTATAATCTTATCACAAAAAAATAATGCTTTAGAGAATTATTGGATTAAACTAGTCGTACTTTAAAACATGCTCTTGAAGAAAGTGGTACAGTCATTGTTAGCAAAAGTATCATTTGTGCCAAAATTGTGTGAAACATTCACACAGAAGTGAAAGATCCTACAGCTTGCTTAATTAAGTGTGGAACATTATGATCAGTCGTAGTTCATGCTGCAGAACTGTAGGATTCTCATGCAGACAGGATGACACATCTCTCATTAAACATCTACTGAAAGATACATACTGAATTTTATGGTGATTTGTGACTGTCTTATTAGAAACATTTTGAAATCTTTTAGTACCTACTGGTACTAAATTGTGGTAATCTGGCCAAATTCCTGAAGATTGGTAAAAGGGGAACATAACCCCGATATTCAAAAAAGAAAAAAAAAACAAAAAACAAAAAACAAGAATACTCAGGGAACTACAGGCCAGCCAGTCTTAACTCTGTGCCTGGCAAGATCATGGAGCAGATCCTCCTGGAATCTCTGCTAAGGCACATGGAAAGTAAGGAAGTAATTAGTGATAGCCAACATGGCTTCACCAAGGGCAAATCACGCCTGACAAATTTGGTGACTTTTTACGATACTGCCACAAACTTGGTGGGCAAAGGCAGAACAATGGATGTCACCTACCTGGACTTAAGCAAAGCATTTGACATTGTCTCGCATGACATCCTAGTCTCAAAATTGGAAAGTTACGGATTCGATGGATGAACCATTCACTGAATAAGGAACTGGCTGGAAGAGGGGAGATTTAGATTAGATATTAGGAAGAAATTATTTACTGTGAGGATGGTGAGGCACTGAAACAGGTTGCCAAGAGAAGCTGTTGATGCCCCATCCCTGGAAGTGTTCAAGGCCAGGCTGGATGGGGCTTTGATCAATGTGGTCTAGTGGGAGGTGTCCCTGCCTATGGCAGTGGGGTTGGAACTTGGTGATCTTTAAGGTCCCTTCCAACTCTAACCATTTTATGATTTTAAATACACTATTTATACCTATTCATGGAGTGTTCCTTCAGTATCACCAAATAAATTCAAAATATTTTAACAAATTATTCAATGGAAGAATAAAAAATTAGGCTTTGCATTTTTAATTAAAATCTGTCAGTTTGAGGTTTTGAGGATTTTTTTCTTTTCTAATTTTATTGCATTCATTATTTGCTATGATTTTTTAGTACTTGCTGTTAATTTCTCTTTGTCAAAAAAACCAAAAAAAAAAATATTTCCAAGGCAAATAAATCAGTTTCTCTTTCAAACATGGGAAAGGTAAATGGAGGAAAAGCCAAATATGTTGAAATTTTTAAAAGTTCTGACTTTCTTTTCCAAAAGTGTATGCACACATTTACTTCATGGACTGTAAACAGAATTAACAGAAATTTTGGGTGCATGAAGTGTAGGAAAAATATTAATCTTGAAAGATATAAGTTCTATTACTTTTTGAATTAAAAAGTACTAGGAGGCACTAGGCAAGTAAATGATTTATACATAAATCACTTTGCATCATTTATGTGTATATATGATGAATATAATTTCCCTACTATATTCCTTAAACCTTTTTTTTTTTTTTTAATTCTGTGGTATATTCATTTATGACCTAATGTATTTTTGTTTCAATGATAATTGCTTTTATAAGAATATGGGTTTATTTCTTTTATCATTTAATGTAACAGATAATGCAATATTCTTTCTTTCAAAGTAATGGTCAGGTAATAGATTTCTCTTCATGCTTCCTGGATAACATATAATTCATAGAGGAGGAAATCAGATGCTGTGAAAGCTCTACTGTATGGTCTTAATGAGTAGCAGGCTACTTCTGTGATTGCAGAAGGACACCACCACAGCTAGTTGAGTAACTTGAGACATTTATTTTTGTAGCCTTGGATAAATGCTTACATGTTAATAAATGAAGAAAGACTGCTTATCAGTTTAAATGCAGTTGAATTTACGTCATCTCTTTATATATGGATTTTGCAACATATTGTGAAACATTATCTTTAAATATGTATGCTTATACCTTAGTTTTTCAGGAGCTACAGGAGGACAGGTTCTCTAGATGCTCCAGAATGTGCTTAATCTAATTAGTCTATTGAAGAAAAAAAGTTGTTGAGATCTGTTGATATTACATAATATAAGCAAAGAAAATTCTAGCCCCTTAAGAATAGGAGGATTCTGTGGCTGCCATTTAAACATATCCAAACTAGAGAAAAGATGGAGTTATTTAACTGTGGAAACAGATAAATCTTAGATTTTTTTTTTCAAGGAATACAGTGAACTACAAACTTCTTTAGAGGTTCTAGTTGATCATCCAAAACTATCAGGTATCATTTGGAGAAATTACATGGCCTTTGAAAGAGATCAGACTAATAAAAGGAGTTATTTCATCTGGACTACTATGAAGGATCCTCATATTCTTTTTATGACTACAGCTGTTACCGTGGCTGACATTAAATAAACACCATACAAGTAGAGGTTTGCATTAATTGGCTCCTTTATAATGAAAGGATAAAAGGTATATTAATATTGAAAATAATACAGTAAGCATGTTACCCCTGATTCACCTAAATGCTTTACCTCAATATTACCCATAATTGTAGATGTTGATCACTTAGTAAAATGGAATGCGATTCTTTTGTGAATCCTTTCATGCGGAAACAAGGGTCCTAAGATTTTTATTTTTCTTCTCCTTGCACATTCTAATAAACTATTCATCAGTGTATGTTTACTCACACAGTTTTTACATTGTGCATTCCTTCATAGTTTGCTGACCTGTAGACATTTTTTATATTGATCTCTTAGTTATCAGAGTCGGTATTTTCAATGACACTAATCTAAATTAACTAGTTCATGATAGCTCATGCTGTTGATCTTGGGGTCAGAAGCGGAACAATCCAGAGCCAGCAAATTTCTTATTAACTTTCTTTTTTTTTTTTCTTTTTTTTTTTTTCTGTGTAGCACTGCATAGTTCACTGTAGATGTTCTTAACAGTTTTCTCTGAATCTAGTTAGTTTCTTCCTGTGAACTACATTCCAGGGTTTAACTAAATAACCATTTCTTCATGAAAAATTAAACTCCTATTTGCAAGATTTATATGTAAAATGAAATCTTTCTGTTAAGTTTATGAAAATTATGAAACTTTGTTAAATTATAATGAAAGTTTATATGTTGTAACACCAGCCAATTTTTCATCTTAAATCATAATGAACTCTGTTTCTAAAGTTCTCATCTTCAACAATTAGCCACTGAGATACTAATGTTCAAATTAAGAGCAAATATCTGTAATAATTAAGTATAATTCAAAATACATTACTAAATATCTAAAGTTGTTTTGGGTTGTGTTCAGTGTAGTTTGTTGGCTTTGTTTGTCTGTGTGTCTGGTTTGGTTTGTTTGTTTTTTTTTTCATTATTTTACTGTAAAGGGTATATTCTATTAAAATTTTACGCGGTAAAAGGAAAGAATGCATTATATAAAATCAGAAAAATGAAGTAGATTAAATTTGCATACAAAATATAGTATTTAAATACAGCCTGCTTAAAAACAGATTCTATAGGAAAACTGAAAGAAAAAAATTCATCACAGTTTTGGTATAAAATTGAGTGTAGAGAAGATACAACTGACAAAAGATCAAAGAATGTGTTCATGGTTACTGCTAAAAACTTCACATCATTTTCATTGATATTTTGAAGTGCAGTGTGATCCCCCATTGTGAGGAATACCTATTAATAAACACTTTTAGGCTGCAAATGTGAAAAAGCTATGGAGAACAGAAAAGATGAACAAGGTTAGATAATGACTTACGGAAAATTTTTAGAGAAAAATGGTAAAAATACATACATGTAGCATGTGTTTATAGATATTTTTTTATTTACAGGTATTGGTATTGCAAGTATGTAAGTTTGCTTAATCCTATACCATAGTATTTATTTGCCAATAGGCTTCCAGTCCCTGGAGGAAATCCTATATGGAAAGAATATAAAATATGTCCCTTTAGTTCTTTCGAGTAGCAGGATGTAAATCAGTTTAACTATTCCTTAACAAAGTATAAACTAATCCAGAAGAAACATTTGTAGCTCTTACTCCTTCTATTTCCTTGTCTTGCTGTAAATTTTGCATGCGTACATTGAAAGCCTTTGAAAATATATGTCCTTTGAACAGAAGTCTGAAAAATCAAGTTTCTTATCTAAAAGGGTTTGCCTCAGACTTGTGCCCTGACACCATCCCTGAAAGTGTTTAAGAGTCATTTAGATGTGGTGTTGGGGGATATGGTATAGAGGAAAACTTTGTAGAGTAGAGTAGATGGTTGGACTCAGTGATGCAAAGGGTCTTTTCCAACCTAGGTGATTCTATGATTCTGTGACTACTGTTGCTTGTCTTGCAGTGAATTTTTTAATTTCTTTTATCCAAATAAACAGCTTTAATATTAGGACTGAAGTTGAGATTCTTGTATCCTAGAACTGCTTGCAATGCATTGTGTAATGTTCAATGCAAAATTATTGTTCTGTGAACTGGGAGATGAGGATAGAAGTTTCCAGTACAAGAAGGAAAACTGATCCTTTATTATTCAAGTGACAAAAATTCCGGTGACTGGATTTGTAAACAGAAGAGAAAAGTCATTTCATATATCTTTAAAGATAAAAACAGATTTTTTACTCTCTCTTGGTGACTGTTTTCCTTTTTCGTGATCTTGGAATGCTAGGTGAAATGTAGCAGAGAACATCAGTCCTCTCTATTATCCCTGCAACTAGTTTTAATTTATGCATCTACTTACTTAAAATGTCTAACAGTCAGTAGGCAAAACAGCCTTCACAAAATAAGAAACAAAGTTCTTTGCATATTTTGTAAATAAGTTTATAACTTTTTCAAATATTGTTTGTGATCCAGTCCCACCATTTCAAAGACATCCAGATCTGACTGATCTGAAGGAAAAATGTAGTTTTGTTGCTATACCATTAAGTCACATACTCAATGATTGTATTTGTAAGTTCAAAGAGACATCTCAGCTTTGTAGAAAAAAAAAGAAACAACCACTTTTCTCATGTCTACAGCATCTGTAAAAATATTACATTATTTATAAGTATTGGTTTCAGTGAGTAAAATCTCCTCTATTTATGTTTCCACTACTTGAACACATTTAAGGCATTGTCCTTCATAAGACTGGAAGATGATTGTAAAAAAAACCATTTTCCTATGGCACAAAAAAAGGTGTGTGCTTTATAAAATGTCAGTTACTTAAATCTAAGTGGACTTAACAGTGTCCTTCATTCTATACTGCAATTGTACCTGTCAGTTGGATAATAGCAGTTTTTTGGTTTGAAATACTTTCTTGGTAATATCTTCAGGGCATGAAAGTTGTCCTAGATTGTCATTTATAAACAAACCTCTGTTATAGTCCACTGCAAAATACATATTATGAAATGAAATATTTGATTCTACAGCAGCATTTTTGACTGTGAACCGTCTCATATTAACCCATACCTAAGTAGTTGTCAATCCTTCTGCAGCTGATGTCTTTGAAAGGTAGAAAGTGTTCTTATTCTCCTTATATGTTTGCTGTGTTTTGCAAGTCTTATTCTAACACAGATAGTCTTCTGAAAACTTGTTTGAAGAATGTTCTTGAAATGTGCCTTTTCCATTTCTGTTACAGAAGGACTGACAGGCTATATTTAGATTGAGAAATTGAATGGCACTGAGACCAATCGTTACGGGACAGTCGACATTGATTCCATTAAGTATTCTTCAAAACAGGGTGGTTTTTCAGAAAAATCTATTGGGAATATTTCTAACTCAAGGCCAAGCCTAAACCCATGAAAAATATTGACTGGGAAAGTTGGCCTAAAGAAAATCTCTGACAGACAGTATTCTAACCTTTAAAGAGTGTTTGGATGCTCACATTCCTGTGCTGGGCAACATTACCTGTCAATGTTTCTCAGCGGTAGATGATGATGTAAGTAAACTGGTTAGCAGTTTGAAACACCCATAAAGTGACACAAAGAACTTTGAAGATTTAGCCTGTTGTCCATTGGTTTTAAGAGAGAAGATTTTCTCTTAGAGGAAGCTAAAATAGTTTTTGAAGTTTCATCAAAATCTTGTAGATTTTTTCAAGAGGGTGTATAAAAAGTCACTTAACTAAAACTTATCTGTAAGTGAAAAATGAAACCCATGAGATATTAAAATAGTGCAAATAAACCTGCACTACTGTACTTAGTATCTGATTTTGATACCACACATAAGATTAATACAAAGGAAGTATAATATATAAAGCCAATAATAAAACTACGTACTGCAAAGAAATGTGATACTTACAGCCATTAACAAAAAATACATTTTTGCATGAAGAACTTTAAATGTTAAGCTATTTATTTATGAAATTGATCCAAATAATGATGACTTACAGTTGCTTTGTTTCAGGAAGCAATATGAGAGATGTAACAAGATCAACAACTTTTTGACCCTGGATTTATCCAGAGTACACCGTAAGTCTTTATATCTATCTAGGCACTTTTGAATTATAAATTTTTTTCTATGCAGTATGCTGACAGTGAATGGACCATTAGACATGATTTATTATGATCTCAGTTATGAATAAATCTCACCATTAACATAATATAGTATGCAATTTATTATAAATATATATATATAAAAAAAGAAAGCAAACCAAAATCAAACAGTAGCAGCTTCTGGTAACACTGGCGTTATGACACTAGCATCTTTTAATACACTTGGAAGATATGTTTCAAAATCTGTTTAGACAACATAAGTGGACATTTGTTGGCTATCAATGGCCTTTGGATCAGGCTTAACACCTGAGGAGGTCTCTTAATTTCACAGCTCTACTTCAGCAATCTTTATTGTTACTGTACCTTCACACCAGTTTTGTTCAAAGTTCTCCAGTACTTGTTATGTCATTCCTTATTCCTCCAGAGAACTTGAATATCAAATTTATTTTTTCTGAACAAATAATATAGCTGGGAAATCTTTTTCTTTATAAGAATTATATACATTAAAAAAATCAGGCCTGTTTGAAACATATTTAGAAAGTAAATGCTGTTAAGTTGTCATCAAGCATTCTAAGATAAAGGAGTGTAATAGGAGATAGTTTAGTCAAACTTACAGGTAAAACTGGGGAATACTTTTGAGGGAAGGGTGGCAAAACAAGCTACAGTTTTTGTTTGAAAACCAAGCCAAACATGATTAAAATCTCAGGTAATGCTATGCAATTTTTATGGACTGACACATCTGATTTTGGTTAATGAAATTCACATATATTGTATTTTGCTAGTTCCATAGAGGTAAATTGACATTTTGACAGAAAAGGCCCAATTAAAAATCTGATGGCTTCAATAATACAAATCAAGTAGTTTTTTTCTTGATATAGCAGCATGTAGAAATGAAAGACAAAACATAATTTTGGAAGATGGTTTGCTATCTATTTGCATAGGTGAAAGAAAATTAAAATTAAGTATGCATGTAGCACGCTCAAGAAAGTCAAGTAAGAAAATATGACTATGCATGTAACTAACTTGGTATAGCTCTCATGGGCATTAGGTTAGTTGTGGCACATGAAGCACTCAGGAGACAGCGGACAGTGAATGAACATTGATTTCTAGTTTGAATCTATCTCTTGCTGGGAGGGAAGAAAATAAAGTAATATATATGGGAACAGGAAAGTACACAGAAGCAGGTTCGTTGAAAAAAATTGGTAAAATAGGAACAAGATGATATAAATGTTCTGCTATTCACTGTAGTGGGAACACACCTTATTTTGAAGAGTTAGAAAATTTTGGAGAGGTTCTGATAGTTATAGTTACTAATCTCAAAAAAGGTGCTGAACTGCAGACCACAAAAAAGAAAATTCGGTAGACATCATCAGGGCCAGAAGCTGGCCTAGTGCTTCCATCAAGCTTTTTCTGAATTTTAGTTTCAAAAGGAGCAGTTACTCCAACAATTTCCTTAGGAGTAAATGAGCTCATCAAGCACCAATAGACAGTGAGGAGGAAGACAGCTGTATGATGTTCCACTGTAATTGGTAACTGTTCTGGTGGAAGCTACTTTACAATGGGTTTTCTTCAGAAACTGAGATTATCTGTGGTGAACAGGGGAAGAAGTTCCCTTCTGTTACATGCAGATTTATTCTAGCTTTGATATTTTAATTTCAGTGGTTTGTGATCTAAAACCACCTTAATCTGCATAAAATTTTATAACATTAAATATATATAACATAATACATGAATTTTAGAGATCTATATATTTCATAATTTTTAATGCTTTATCCTGGGAGGGAAATAATTCATCTAAGTGTCACAGAAAATGCACATTTGATTTAGGCTTACAGAATTGCGTCTAGTCTTTAAGAGAAATTAAAATAGGGAGAAACAAGTCTTACTATTACCCACTGGTATAGGGAACATTTTCAGATTTTAGCAGAAGGAAAGATTCTTTGTTCCCTTTTTCTTTCTATCAGGAACTTACTCATTTGTTTTGATAGAAATTTTGTAGCATGAATGGCTTAATGAGTTATTTTCCAGAAGCAAAATGCCACAAATTTCTTTGTTATACAGAAGAAATGACAGTTCAGGCTTTATGTGAGATAGAAGGGTTCAATCTGGGGCAAACCTCTGGTGTATTAGATTCAAAATAATCATTGAGCTTTAGCCATTTTCAGCTATGGCAGATATGTTTAAAAATGCACTATATGAATCAGCAATGTTCATGTATACCACATCAGTCAGCCTAGGGTCTCAGAAGTCAAAATTGGTGTTTGCTGCAGAGAAACAATAAATATACTTCCTGTACTAAAGAACTGAACCTAAACTCCACTATTAAAAAGTCACACTATTTCACATAGCCTGGGGAGACACTAAACTGTAAAATAAATAATATTTACTTTGTAAATATAATAAATGATGAATAACAGAAGTATAGCCAGAGTAAATAGGATGAAACAATACACTGTGTATCTTTAAAAAAATACCCGTGTCTGACATCTAAAATAGCCAAAATTTTAATGGTTGAATGAGTTTCAAAAGACAAAACAACTGTGCATTTTAATGATTATTTGGAATATTTCATAGAATATATGTATAGGATGTATGTATGTATGTATAAAAAAGCAACTAAGACAAGAGCCTTGCAGTTAATAATGAAATTGTTGCAACTATGTTTTGATTTAACCCCTGCAGGCAGCTGAGCACCACGCAGCTACTAAGTCACACCCCACCAATGGGATAGGGAAGAGAATCAGAATAGCAAAAATACGAAAAATCATGGGTTGAGATAAAGATAGTTTATTAACAAATAAAAAAGACTGCACATGCATGTAAAGCAAAATAAGAAATTAATTCACTGCTTCCCATTGGCACGCAGATGTTTAGCCATCCCAGGAAAGCTGGGTTCCATTACGCTCAGGAAGACTAATGTCATAACTCTGAACATCCCCACCCCCATCCCACCTTCCTTTCTATAGCAGAGCACAACATCATGTGGTATGGAATATCCCTTTGGTCTGTTGGCATCAGTTGTGCCAGCTGTGTCTGCTTGCAACTTCTTGGGCATTCCCAATCTACTTGCTGGTGTGGTAGTGTGAGAAACAGCAAAAGCCTTGATGCTGAGTGAGCACTGCTCAACAGTAACTAGACCATTGGTACATTATCAACACTTGGTCACAAATCTAAAACACAGTGCCATATAAGCTATGATGTAACTCTATCCCTATCAAAGCCAGTACAGACTGGAAAGATATAAATAATCAGAAGATACGTTGTGTTTAAACACATTCAGAATTCACATATATATACTTCACACTAGTTTTCAAGTTGTTTGCTAACTCCATCTGTATTCTAGCCCAGCTTGAAGTGAGAAGTTCTGAGACAGATGCTGTTCTCTTGTATTACTAGAGCACTCAGGCAAATCTAGAACATCTTCAGCTACAGGCTACTTAGCCTGTGCTCGTTATCTCATGGCAGAAGTCTCTGCACACTGGCACGACATATATTTTCACTGAGAAAAATTCTATTTAATTTAATTCAAATCCCTTATTTTCTTTTATAGATTTTCTTACTTTGCTTTTCATGTGCATGTTCTCATCTTCTTTCTATATACTTCTTTTGAGTCCAGTGTTCTTTTGCAAGCAAAAGTGGTTTTTCATGCCACTCGGTCTTGAGCATAGTTCTCCAAGTACAAGTGATAAAAGCATTTATTCAAAAAGAGACATGGGATGGTTGTAGGTGCACTGAAATAGCAAGAAGCAGTCACTAATTTTCTCAATTCTGCTTAGGTGCCTCTTACCTGTGCCATTTTTTTGGAACCTGATACAGAAATCTATTACCTTCATTATGCTGTAAATTAATCATTTCTTTGGTGATTGTCTATTTTAATAGAATTAATTTTGATGAAACACAAAAAGCAAACTACAGCACTAACTTTTTCCCTTGATTAATTTTTATGCTAAATTCAACCCTGGTTTAATGTTGTTGATTTCAAATACGTGACAGTAAGGGTGAATTAGGTTTATTATTCTAAATAGCTATTTGAGACTGGAAAAACTACCATGTGACATTCAAAATCAGATCTAGAAGGATTAAATTGCTAAGCAAAATAGAAAGCAATTTCCATATGTGCATGCAGAGAAGAGAGAAAGTCAAAGACCTCTCTTTAGCTAGATCTAAGTATAACCTTTAAGTACGATGAGATTGTAAGGTGCAATATTGAATTTGCTGTTATGTTCAAAGAAGCTTTGTCTGCATTCTTAAATTTCTCATGCAATAGACTGGTTGGATCAAAGATATACAAGTATACATCTGAGAATTCTCTGTCTGATGAATTGGAGGACTTCTCACGCAGAGCATCCAAATAATCAGAAATATAAATCACTGAAGTATATTCTTGCTCCCTGATAGGTAAAATCTGCATCATGAGAGATACTCTTAATTCAGCACAATGAGGTCTTCTACATGTTACCTACCTCATATCCAGGCTCTTAAAGCCACTTGCTTTTTGAACATTTTTATTTTTGGAGCTCATTAATTGAGTTTCTAACCACAGCAAATGGCATATGTTATTATGTATAAGAACATATTACCCTTTTTCACAGCTAGAACATTAACCTGGTATGTCCATTTATTCCCCTTATTGTTTTAATTGTATTTTATGTTTCTGAAGGCAAATAAAACTTTTTTTACAGGAATCCTTGCAGAAAGAAACAAATAAATTTAGCTGGAGTTACAGCTGCCTGTTACAATAGGTTAGCATAAGTATGTGGAAATTTTAATAATTGTCGGAATTTCCTTATTATTTGCGTGTTTATGCATGGATTTATGTGTGTGCATTAAGGCCTTTCTCCGTGCCAGAAAGCTTTCAATGTCACTAGCAGTTACTGGAAGACTATTCTGTCAGCCTGACTAGTGTAATACAAACTCTCCGAGGAAATGAACAGGTTTAGCATCAGAACACTGAGAGTGTGCTGCAGAGTTAACATACTGACTGTTTAAGGTGATCCAAGGACTGATTTACAGTTGCAGCATACTCTTATGAAAAGTAGAATATCATGTTATCATTAGGGTTGCTGAATCACAAAAAATCAAACCACATTAAGAACATTTGTAGATATAATGCTTTATTAATAGCACTCAAAATAGTCAACAGCAATATAAATACTTGTAAAAGACAAGTGGGGCAGAAATGAAAGACAATCTGTTTAATTTACAGGAAATAAGTATTTATCACATAACTCTCAGTTTTCTTTTTTTTTAATGACCTACTGTATTCCTCCTAAGAAGCAATTGGGATTTCCATCTATATATCCCAGTTTGAACTGTTTGTTGATATGTATCAATAAAATCATGCATAGAAAAGTCTTTATTGAAGAGTTGCTGTCGTAGAATACATTAAGGATCACTTCTCAGAGTGTACATTCATGTAGAATTGAATCTTAAATCATATCCTTGCATAGGGTTGTTGTGATCAAAGTGCAGGACCCAGCACTTGGCCCTGATGACCTCATCCCATTGGCCTCAGCCCATTGATCCAGCTGGTCCAGATCCCTCTGTTTTGCCTTTCTACCCTCAACTATGTTGACACACCCACCCAACTTGGTGTCATCTGCAACCTTACTAAGGGTGCACTAGATCCCCTCGTCCAGATCGTTGCTAAAGATATTAAAGAGAACTGGACCCAGTACTGAGCTCAGGGGAGCAACACTTGTGACTGGCCACCAACTGGATTTAACTCCATTCACCACCACTCTCTGGGCCTGGCCCTCCAGCCAGTTTTTTACCCAGCGAAAAATATACCTATCCAAGCCATGAGCAACCAGTTTGTCCAGAAGAATGCTGTGGGAAACAGTGCTGAAGTCTTTATTAAAGACCACATAAAAAGCATCCACAACCTTTCCCTTATCCACCAAGAGGATCATCTTGTCATAGAAGGAGATCACGTTAATCAAGCAGCACCTGTCTTTCATTAACTCATGCTGATTGGGCCCGATCACATGGCTGTCCTTCATGTGCCACATGGTGGCATTCAGGACGATCCGTTCCATTACCTTCTGTGGCGCTGAGATCACAGTGACAGGCTCATAGTTTTCCGGACCTTCCTTCTTGCCTTTCTTGTGGACATAAATGATGGAAAGTGGTCTGGTGAAGCACTTCCGCCAGCTCCCTCAGCACCCTTGGGTTGATTCTGTCTGGCCCTGTACAGTTGTGCATGTCTAGGTGCTGTAGCAGGTCCGTCACAAATTCCCCTTGGATTATGGGGTGTTCATTCTGCTTCCTGCTCCTGTCTACTAGCTGAGGGACCTGGGTACTCAGGGAACAATTGGTACTAATACTAAAGAATTATCTCAATAATTTGAGTTTTCTCAGAATTTGTGGATATTTTTTTCTAATTTTGCTTTGTCTCCATAGCAACAGAAATACTCAAACAATTTTTTTTTTTTCTTTTTTTCTGAAACAGTGTGAATTAAGATAAGGAATCAATCAGTTGTAACAGTGTTTTCCTTTTCTTAGTAGATAATTGTTATAGCAGTAGGAAACCAGATTTTCAGAAGTTTGTTTGAGGTAATTGTACACAGGCTAGGCACTTATATCTCAGCAGTTCTATTTTTAATAGGGCATTAAGTGATTTACAATGAGGATTGCATTTCCTGTCACAGCAAACTAGTATCCTTCTTTCCACCCCACCCCCACATCTCTAATGCTTCTACAGCTTGCTTCTAGTCCAGAATTCTTGTTTCACTTCTTGAAAAACTCATTAATTCTGAGAATGGGGGGAGGAAAATCAAAAGGTGAATCATGTCGTGACAGGTCAATGCATGTCTTACAGCAAAGGGAGGCTCTTACAGGGTATCTGTTTTGCTCAATATTTGCTGGATATTCTCTGCATGGTGTAGCTTACTGTAAGAGGGCAAAGTCTGTTTGCTCTATCCTGTTTGCTAAAATGTGGATCAGAGTAATCCCTCTGGCGTAAGATGGTATTCTGCCTTCCCTGAAAGTAAAATACATGCCTAGAGAAGAACATTCAAGAGCATAGGCAATGAGAGATATTTCAGATATGGAGAGTGCAGAGCAAGAAGAGATGAAGACAGAGAGCATGGAATAGAATAATATGAAAATATGTAAGAAGAGGGAAGAAAATACAGTTTTTCCTAGGGACTTAAAATTAATTTAACCAAGTGTCTTACAATTTAGGAAGCTTTAAGAATTACTAGATGAAAATAAAAGTTAAAGAAAATCTCTTCTTTCCAGAAGGAAGCAGAAGATAACAGAGATTTTCCCTCAAAATGCTATTTTTCAGTCTGTTTTTTTTTATAAAGCAGGAGTTGAAAAATAGAGCTAAAGCTTTATTAAGCTGTTTAGTAGCATGTGCATCACAGAGCTGTGTTGCAACTAAACAAAGAGGGTGCAAGCTGGTCTTGGTTCAGTCTGTTTCAAAGAACCACCTGTGAAATCAGAGCCAATTCTTGAATTATCCATAAGAAAGAACCCAGAACTTAATAATTGTTCATTGAGAGAGAATTCCTCTCTGTGTTTATACCATTATGGCCACAGCAATGACTGTAATTGCTGACAATTCTGACAACATAAAAATATTAGGAAAAAAAATAAAAGGATATTAATGAGCCAGATAATTCACTATGCAGGTAGTTATACTGTGAAATCTGATCTTAAAATAGAGTTGTTACAAAAACTGTTACAAAATGAGTGCTGTTACGAAAAGAGTGTGGCCAGCTTAAGCAGGAAACAAAACTTTTTCAGATTTATTCTGTGAATGCTCAACCAACATCCAAAAAGAAGCTACTCACATATTCAAAATCTAAAGGAAAAAAAAAAAATAATCATGGAACTAATTTATCAATGCTCATTCAGTGACCGCTTTAGTATTTTGTGGTTTAAATGAACAAAGATTTCAACATGACAATTCATTTTTTTGTTATTTGATACAGCTTTATTTTGTAAAATTTCCCAATGAATTCTGACAGCACTCAGAAAAACTCTGATAACTGAGAGGGACACAGAAAATTGAAAATTATTCTTTTACATTAAAAACAATCCAGCATCTCACAGACAGGCCTTAAGTAGCAGAATTGCACTACATTACCTGACAGTGCAGAAGGTGATATACCATTGCTATAACAAATAAGATCTTTTTTTCTTTCTCCTTCATTCCTGTGTTTGGACAGATATCTAAAGTCTTTCTTGGACCTGAAAAATAGATTTTTCTTTCTTAAAAACTATGTATTTCAAAATCTAAGTTTTGTATGGTAATTTTTTTGATTTTTTGTTCTTTAGTTTTAAAAAAAAAAAGTTATTTGAAATATTCCTGATATTTCAACTAGGCATTGCTTATTTTAAATGCTTTGTCTCAGACCAAGGTCAAATATTACAGATTCAGATAAGCTGTCCTTTAACACAGCACATCATGCTGTGTAAAGAAAGAACTTCTTGAAAGAACCTGAATGCATTGTAAACAAAAGGTTCTTATGCAGAAGAAATACATTTCTTGCCAGATACGCACTCAAAATAAATTTTGTTTACTGTGCCATACAGTAAGTTTAACACATTATTGTTTTATACTATACAGCCAAGCTTTGTTAGACACAGACAAATATAATTTCTTTAAGACCTATCATGCATTACAGACATTTTATCTGAAAATGAAAAAATTTTTCAACTTTTGTGAATACAGGAATTGTGGAATATCTGGGGGAGAAAAAACAGCAATAGAATAAATGTCTAGTTATTTTCATCATAAATGTGTCTTAATAGATGTGTCAGCACTGAGATATGCTCAAAAAGGAGATGGTGCAGTTACAGAATCATAGAATTGCCTAGGCTAGAAGGACCCTTTAAGATCATCTAGTCCAAGCGTCAACTTAACTCTGATTAAAAAAAAATATCACTACACCATGTCACTAAGCATTAGGTCAGCCCATTTTTGAATATTTCCAGGGATGGTACCTCATCCACTTTCCTGGGCAGCCCATTAGTAAAAATGTATTCTGAGATTTTCACGGAATGTACATTTTAGGTGTGACTGATTAAATCAAGTCCCTCTTACAGAGATTAGCAACCCAGTCTCTGTTATCATTTTGATGAGTCAAAAGAATCAGGAGCTATGAAACCTTTTCAGCTGCGCCAATGTCCCTGCCCTTTATTCATAGTTTCATAACAAAGAAATGGGAAGTATTGTTCCTGAAGTGCTATTGTTATCTAGTAAAGATTAAGTGAAGAAATGCCTTTTGATTTCTATTATACTTCTAAAGTAGAAGAAGCAAAGCACTAACATTTAAGTTTGATAAAAGGATGCTAATCTGCATATAAATTCTCTGCTGAAAGAGCTTTTGTCTTTCTACAGTTGGCAGTATAGTCCCTTTGAAACTTCGGGTTAGATTTCTGGATCTGGTAGCCTTGCAGATGAAAAGTTGCTGCATCCATGTCTTCAGGTTCAACAAGTGCAAGGTTGTCCACATATTCCTAATAGACAAGTATGGATGAACAAAAAATATGCACACATGACTGGCCACATGGATTAACAAAGGCAGATGACAATGTTTTACCTACACCCCCATAAATGCATAGAACTCCACAAACATGAACAGCGTGTTTGGCCTGATCCTGTTCCTGCTTTCTAGCTGATCAAGTTTGGAATCTGCTGCAGGAATGTAACCACACGATATTGATCACATCTGTGAATGTATCCAGTAGCTGGTCCCAAAATACCCTGGTCTCCCACATTGCTTTCTCCTGGACATACGAGCCCCAGAGGTTTGCAGTTCCACTGCAGTTGCTACTATTTAGATCTCATAGTCTATTAGTCTGTTCCAGCTTCAAGTTCACTAACATGGTTCCATTTAGAATAGAGTAAATATCCACGTGGAAGATAGTAATGGAAAAAAATATAGGATGCATAGGCCTCATGGAAACAGAGACAATAAGCACCACCACGTACACTCAAAGAGCCCCTTTTATACGCTTCATTTTCCCAAGCTTGTTTGTCTCTGATTCACCTCAGTCTTTCCCTTTCTTTGTCTTCAATATTTGCCCTAGATAATCCATAAGTCTTCCACAGTCCCACAATGTCCTTAAGACATCCCCCATAAATTTTACATAATTTTCAAATTGTCTTTCTCCTGTACACTGTAAATCTGAAGCCCTTGTAGGCAATAACCCCTCTAGTCTGCAAGGAGATACAGAAAGAGAATCCTTTTGGTTGACTAATCCTATGGAGTCTCACATCAGAGGCGATAATCTTGTTGTTCTCCTTTGTTAGTCTTAGACCAGTTAACTCTGTATGTTCCATTTGCCTTGATTAGGTTACTAAGGTTCCTCTACCTGTCATTGTTTATCTAACCTTTACTGGATCTTTGTATTTTCTGCCTATAGGAATGTAATTTAATACTATTTTTCTAAGGATTAACCTTAATCTATAGTAATTCTGGGGTTTAATTTAACAAAATCAAACCAGCCAGCCAACAATCAAGAGAAATAAAATCTTTGTGAAAGGAACTCCTTAATACAAAACCAGCCTCTGAGGGCTTAATGTGTCCATAATCCACATCAGCTGTCCCTTCAGGTTCCTACCAGGTTCGGCAGATTAGGTTTATTGTGATGTTCTAATCCTTCAATCACTCTTCCTTAAAGTGTTGAGCTTTACAGTCTTGGCATGGGTCCAAATGGGAAGTTAATGCCAAAGAATTGTCTGATTTGTATTATGCAAATTCAGGGAATTATCCAAGACTTTATTAATTAACCATAGATATTTAATTTAGGCTATGATGAACTGTGTTGAGAAAGATGACATAATGAATATCATCCTAAAGTAAATATTCACATTTCAGTTGGAAGAATTTTTCCTAGAAGTGTCTCTTTCTCTCCAATGATTAAAAAGGGAGCCAAACACAGTTCATCTGATGAAATATGAGATGTCTAGTGCCATTTCAGATGCTAGAGAACATCTGAGACAGCTGCATGGGGTTGGAAGATATGAGATGGGTAAAGAAGATTACTAGCACTGCTTTTACTGAAATGCATGGTGGTAGAACAAGAGGCAGTGGCCATAAATTGAAAAAGGAGGTTGTGACTGGATGCAATGAAAGCAAAATCTGTGTGAAGATAATTAAGCACTGAAAAACTATGGAGCCTGGTTGAAGCTGGGTGTGTAGGTGGGAGACAATTTTGCTTTAATTCTTGGTTTTGATTTATTTTAATTGACAATAATTGAAATTAATTTTCCGCAACTTAAATCTGTTCTGCCTGTGACAGTGGTTGGTAACCAATCTCCTTGTCTATCTCGACCCATAGCTTTTTCACCATATTTTCTTCCCCTGTCGTCTTGAGGAGGGGGAGTAATTAAACAGGTGGGAGTCTGGCAACTGTTCGAGGTTAACCCATGGCATTAGGTTACATAACTAGAATACAGCAGCTTATTTTCCATATGTTTGCTCACTACCACATTAGATGCTTTGCTATATTGGGGGGGAGGGGGGGGAGGGAAAGGGAAAGGGGAAGAAGAAGAGGAAGAGGCTATTTTTTACATATTTGAATAAACCTTAATATTTTTTTCACAAAATCTTTCTATTTGATTATATCATGTTTATGTCTCACCTGAGAGAAAATTAGCACATTCAAGCCCTGTCTTTTCTTCAGGACCAACTATCCATGACTTCTGAAAATACATCAGTCCCTGAACAATGAAATCTGAGTGTTTTATTGGGAGAATGCCATCCTGAATGGAGGCCAACATCTAAAGTCTATGATATTGAAGGGAAATAGGCTGCTCCCTTACCTGATGGTTAGCTTATAAAATTTTTAATAGTAACTGCATTTCATGTTAGAGGAATAATGACTTACATCCCCATTATTATGTTGAGAAGTTGAAAATAATAATACTGAAATCACTGTGCATGCTTCTGGTGCTAAAGTAGTGTTTTTCTTTTCTTTTTTTTCTTTTTTTTTTTTNTTTTTTTTTTTTTTTTTTTTTTTAAGCTGTGTGAGTAAATTCTTGTTGATGTAAAAAGATAGATTCCCTGAGTTCTTTCAAACTTTGAGCTAGGAACAGATGATACTACCTCACTATTTCAGCTGTTGCAAGTTTATGTGACTTAGGCTTCGGACTTCAACAGGGCAATTTTTTCTACTTATTTGTGCTAACCCATCACAAAATGATAACTTGTCCAGACTGGTCAAGACTATGAAAATGCAGAATTCTGAGGCTCTTCAGTAAAATTATTTTCCCCCTAGTCAAAATAATCAGAAGAAAATTTGAGGTTAATACTTGTGGGAATTTTTCATAGTGGAATGAAATTAAATTAAATTAAATTAAAGATTAATGCTTCATATAGAGTAAGAATTAGATTCAATTCAGTAACTTTTTACTGTCTAAAATGTACTTCATTAACAGAACTGGAGATACAGGTTACTGGTTTAGTCACTTGGTAAGATAGATAGGCAACCACAGGAGGAAGTTTAATCCACCTGTCTTTCTACAGAATGACCAACCTCTACTTTAGAATTTAACAGACACCTGGGAGGGGTTCTGAGGTCCCTTCCCCTAATGTGACCCTTAGCAATGTTTGCTTTCATGCAGACACTGTCTCTGGACCCAGGTATCCATGGGAAAGAACCACTAAGGGGGAGTGAATGTACTGTAATTTTTTTTTATTTTTTTTTTTAAACTGATTAAACTAAGCACTTAATAAAGCTAGATATAGCTATCTCCTCTCACTAATCACAGAGAAACACTAGATGGGCATTTTAAATTAGACATACAATATCATGTCGTAGAAGTAAAATGGCATGCTGGAAAAAATTGAACAGATTAAGTACAGGAGAGGTTAAAAATTACTGTAATTTCAGTACTTTCATTTTGTAAAATTCAATTTGGGAAAAAAAACAAAAAACAACAGTGTAGTTGAAGTTTGAATGGAAAATCTTCCTTATTTTCACAGTACAATTGATAGAATTACACTTCATCCAGACAGGAAATGAAATCATAGAATCATGGAATCATAGAATGGTTAGATTTGGAAGGGACCTCAAAGATCCCTCAAAGATCATTGAGTCTCAACCCCCCTGCCATGGGCAGGGACACTTCTCACTAGATCAGGTTGCTCAAAGTCCCATCCAGCCTGGCCTTAAACACTTCCAGGGATGGGGCATACACAAGTTCACTGGGAAACCTGTTCCAGTGCCTCACCACTCTCACAGGGAAGAATTGCTTCCTAATATCTAATCTAAATCTCCCCTCTTCCAATTTAAAACCATTACCCCTTGTCCTGTCAGTACGCTTCCTGACAAAGAGTCCCTCTCCAGCTCTCCTGTAGGCTCCCTTGGAAGGCTGCTCTGAGGTGTCCCTAGGGTCTTCTCTTCTCTTTAATGAGATCATGTTAAAAACAAAAACAAAACAAAACAAAACAAACAAACAAACAAACAAAAACTAACCAAAACAAACAAAAAAAGGAAACTGAAGCCACAAAACAAAATAATTCCAAGCCAACCAAATAAAAAACAATTAAAAAAACCCAAAACCAACAACAAAAAAACAAAAACAAAACCAAAAAAACACTGAAAACCAAACCAACAAAACAAACAAACAAAAAAAAAGCAAAGAAAAAAAAACCCCAACATTCTTAAGAAAAGAAGTTCGGTGACAAGGAGTTTTAGCAAAACATGAATTTGGTAGCCACATATTGACATAGTTAAGATCAAATTGCGGTACACAATATAAATGGACTTGTATACTAAAAAATTTTAGTCACAGATTTCTACACTTTTATGAATACCGTGACTTCATTGTTCAACAAAAGAGATGATATGGTCCAAAAGTTGGATGGGTCATGGTATGGTAGGGACTCCATTCACACTGTGTGTAGTCCTGGGACAGGACCTGGACTCCCTAGAGTTCGCTCTCTGAGTGCACATGTGAACAATCAATTACAGAACTGGGCAGACCATCACTGTTTCTTGAGTGTCCTGTTCAGTCACTCAGTGTCTAACTGCTGTTGCTCACGGTTTGCTCTTCTAAAAGGCCCTGGATACGTTTACAAGTTTCAGTGACTGACAGGCTTGCATCGTTCACAACTAATTTTAGTAGGCTGTTTCTGTTCAGAGCACTCCCCTATCCTTATGATTAAGCTATATCCTTATTTTAGGTCTAACTAAAGTTATGCTAACACTGTTGTCAACTAGGCTTAATTTATGCTGTCTGCACACAGTGCATGACTGAAGAATAGCCAGCAGAACACATGTATGTAAATCTACATCATATAAAAAGAAAAGACGACCATAGATTTTTCTAGGTTAATTTGATATAATAATACAAAATTTAGAACAAATAATAAAAGAAAGACCAACTGAAAACTAAAAAATAAATAGAAAATATAAGAAAATTCAAGATCTATTTGTAGAGAAAAACCCCAGATGTTTGAAGAAGAATTTAAATGTAAAGAGACCAACAAGTAACTATATTAATTATGAGTCTCAGTATTACGGAAGGTTATATTAACTATATATTATACAAATGTTCTGGATGTGGAATGTTATCCAATGGAGAGGCATGTGTGAATACCCTTTTCTCAGTATGGTTATAGAAAATGTAATTCAGAGTGTTTTTATTGGAGACAGAGAAGACTGAATATTCTTAAAAAAACCCCAATTAGTGACATTTTATATAAAAAACCACATATGTCTTAATCACTCCTTTCAGTGAAGCAGTGATTGATATTGAAGAATGGAGAGAATACTTTTAAATACCGTGTAGTAATAGATACCCCATTTTATTATAAAAGACTAAACCACTCAGCTTATTTATCTCATAAAAATAAAAGAGGAGACTTGTGATTGTTATCCAGACACATCAGTGGGTAAAAGCTAGAACAGCAATGCTTATAGAAAGGACAAGAAAAGAACAGATTTAATCTACCCTTGGATGTATATATGGATCTCATTGCAAAAGCCATTAATTATATTCTACAATACCCCTGTTGCATATAAGAAGTGTAACTAGTGAGACTTTGAATTTATGAAGAGTTTTGTTCATAAATAAATAAATAATTTTCGCCAGACTGACCCCATCAGTTTAGGAAAGCCAGAGTCAACCTGGAGCTGAATCTGGCAAGGAATGAGAAGGGCAACAAGAAAGGACTCTACAGGTAGGTAAACAGCAGAAGGAAGTCTAGGAGAAATGGAGCAATGAACCTGGTGATAAATGACATGGAAAAGGCAGAGGTACTCGATGCCTTCTTTGCCTCAGTCTTCACTTGAAAGATTGATCTTCAGGAGCTCTAAGGGGAGTAAGTTAACCAGAGATACTATAGAGTCTCTGTCCTTAGAGAAATTTAAAACCCAACTGGATATGGTCTTGGGTGACCTGCCCTAGTTACTTGTGCTTAAGCATGGGCAGGTGGACTAGGTAGTCTCAAGAGGTCACTTCCAGCCTTCAAGGATTCTGTAATTCTGTGAATACAAATATTTTGTTATCTATGCATTTATTAGGAAAAGAAAGGGAAGCAAAATTTTTGAAATCTCAGTTAGATAAATCAGTAGGTAAGACGTTTAATTCTATTCTAACTTTGTACTGAGTGATATAAAGATATGTAACTCACATTCTAAATCTGAGTTTTTAGACTTCACTGAAATGAAATTAGATACCGTTCAAAAAATTTATATAGAATACTGAAGGAGAAACATACTGGACAGTATGTATCAAATACTTTGTCTGAGAAAGTCCTTTTAAGGATTTATTTCTAGTGAAGTTGTGGAAAATTATAATGACAGAAGCTAGTAGCTATTCCCAACATCACAGCAATGATCATTCAAGTGTGCCACATACAAAACCCTTGGCAGTAATATAATTATCTTGTAGCCTAAACTGAACTCAAGCTCATACCTAAACTTGTATATCCTTTAAAATATGAGATTATCATACAACAAAAGCATTGCCCTGAAAATTAAGGAAAGAATGTTTTAAAATATTGGAGGATGGTTGAAAAATATTACAGTTGTAGCATGGTGTTAATCAAGGACAATTGTCATAGGTACTAAATTAGTTAATTTTTACTGGTGACAGAGATTGTTATTTTTTAAGAAAAGATAATTTAAAAAAATTATTGAAGGAAATATTAGTAGAGAATGTAGTTAGTTACTATCCTTTTAATTTTAATAGATGAGAATTATGTGAATTTGACCTCAGTAGGTAAACTGGTCACAATTCTATTGACCTACAAGCAATTTATCATTAAAACTAATTGCAATTGTTAATACTTTTTTTTTTTTTTTTTTTTTTTTCCAAAATCTACATACTGGTGTTAAAAAGTGATGCCAAAAATCACAAGAAATATTCTAAATTTCTAAAGCATAAGGTCATAATTTCTCAGCAGAAGGTCAGTTTTGAGACTATCTTGAGTCATAGAATCATTCTGTGATTCTATGAACAAAGCTCTATCAAAGCTATCATCTGAGCTATGCTGATGTACCACAGCTAAGGAGCTTAGTCATTCAGTGAACAAAAATACCCCACTCTTGTTGAACAGCCTCATTGGTGTGACACCACAACACTGTGGGCAATGAAGTTTGTAAGCGTACAGCTCTGGAAGTTACCAGAGAGAGGGACGAAGGGAGGCAGACAGGCAAGCAGTTGAAACAAGCATTCTATGGTTCTATGATTCTATGACTTACCCTGCTTTGGTTAACTTTGGCTACATTTACATAACAAGCACTGTAAGTCACTAGATGCAGATTTGCAAAGTAGCTGTTGCTGAGGACTGAACATTTACACTGTGTACCTTTAAAAGGTGGGGTTTTCCTCATTCAGTCACTAGTCTGTACCCATGACATCAGTGCCTGTCAGCTGTGGATGTGGATATGATTTTCTGTGGTACAAACCAAAGCTTAAGATGTGTGGATAATTTAGACTTGCACTGTTGATTTTCCCAGAAACAACAATGGTGAATTCACTGCATAATCTCAGGATTCACTAACTGAATTCCTTTTGGGTGAAACTATATTGGAAAGTGCAAGGCAGCGGGGCATCTGCTGTGTCCCAGCTGCTAATATTCAGTCAATCCTTTGGATCTCACTGGAATTGGTTAAAGTAATGCCCCCCACATTGTGAAACACCAGTATCGTCTATGTCACATTCTCACCAGCAGCTCTTCTGTTCTACCAATCTACTTATATCAGTCTATACTAGCTACTGATGTAGATATGGCTGTACTGAACTGAACACTCTCAAGAAAAGATCTGGTTCTTTTATAGAAGGTTGCTGTTACTCTGTTCAGGCTCATCTTTGATGATTGCTATATATGGAAACTTTGCAGTGATGTAGTGTGATCAAAATCCCTGTAAATGCTGTAAAAGTACCTATGGCTCTCCATTTTCACTGTCGGACACATGGGCATTCTGATATCTAGATTCTTCATATTTAGATGTAAGTTAGGACATGATAAATCCTAATACATAGCTAATATTCTTTATTTATGGTCACTACTTTTAGAAGGTATCTAAAATGAAGTTATAAATTGAGAAAAGATGTTTCTACAGATCTTGCTCTACAAAAAGCGTGCAATAACCTGTTACTTACACAAGTTATTTAAAAAAAAAAAAAAAAAACAAACAAAAAAAACCCAGGAAATGAAATGTCAAGAAATAAAATCTAGGTTGTTTAAGAAAATGACCTTCAGGCAGCTGCAGTGTGATATCAGTTCTACGTGAAATCACAGCATCCAATGTCATTATGAAAAAAAACTAACAATAGCTCATCTGTTATTTCCACTTTACTGACTTCTCTTTCTTGAATCATGAGATACACATTTAGGTCATATTTTTTGCTGGCATAAAATGATTCAGATGGATATGTCTTCACTAAATTCAAGTAAAGACATCAGTTTCTATCAGTTCTGAATTTATAGGATGAAAAAAAGAAGCCTAAGAATTCATTGTATTGCTTCTAAAAAAAAAACAAAACAAAACAACAAAAACAAAACCACAAAAAAACAAAACAAAACAAAAAAAACCCAAAACAAAACAAAAACAAAACAAAACAAAACAAACAAAAAAAAAACCACAAAAAAACCCACGTTATTATAACAGCATAACAGGTTAAAGGATGGGATTATTATGTTTTTCAAAAGTCTTTTGACTACAGTTTTAATTATGGTATAAAACTAATCAAAGGGTTTAATTGCACTCAGGTTGTGTGTGTCTGTAAATTGCATCTGCAAGGCAAAAAAGAAGAAATATTGCCTTCTTTATTCCCCTCATTTTTATTTTGTAGGACATACAGAATTGTATCAGGTACGATTTTACAGTATCCAGAGCATCTTACGAGTTAGATTTCACATCCTGGGCATACTTTTCTAATATTTGAAACACTAGGAGAGGCTAGATTTTATATACTGTAAGTGCACTTCTCTTCTAATCAATATACTTGTACTGTACTGTGTTTGATGGAAATTTGATGTAATTTTAAAAGTGAATCATTGCACAAAACCCCTGTACTTGCAGCTGCAATATCTGTTACTCAATCTTATGTGAAGCTCATCAACTGAAGTGATTAGAGATTAATCTTCTAATTGATACTATGGACTAACACGTACTTAAATAGTTTTTAGGTTTCTGGACAAATCTCCAGTTGTTAACAGTTCCATTTCTAAATTTTATAATTATCCATTAACCTGTTTACTTTCTGTATTCTGAAGATGGGCATTTGCATAACATCGACTAATTTTAACTTGGGTAACTGCTTTTTTCTTTCCATTGTAATTGGCTTAGCCAGTCTTCTCCAACATCCCTGATTGTACAGTATATATAGCCCTTTGCTAAAAGGTACAGTATATTATTTCTGTGCAAGGGAAAATTTATTCAGCATTTTTTATGCCTCAGCACCACATCTGGCATTTTATCTTCACTGTTATCAAGAAATAAGATTATACTGGTAGGTAGACTAAAGTAAGCTGTATTTTCCTTTGCTTCAAATATTTTTTCAACAAAGTCTTTGAATTAAATTAGTGCTTTGTAGACTAGACTAAACTCTGAAATGTGCTCTTACTTTTCTGTGTGGTATAAAATATTCTTACAAGGTCATGCCAAGAGATTATTGGTGTATCCTGCATGGCACTTCATACAGATTTAATTTATGACTTAGATATGTATTTTACTTGCAGTTCTAAAATTTAAACCTGTTCCAAAAACTCCATAAGACTCTAATGTTATTAAATTTTATATATAACCAAATGGATTTACATGCCCTTCCCACAATATCTTGTCTGCAGTACACAGATTTTCAAAAGCATTGTTGGAAATTTTGGAATGTAGAGGCCTTAAGATTTACATTTTTTTAGGCTGGGGGAGGTTATTTTAGGTTTTAGGACAGGATGAATTCTATCCTCATTAATTAATCTGTGTCCCTGTTGGGGACTGAAGTATAAGTGCTAGCTTGAAATCAAATATCTGAGACACTCTATCTGCAGCAGACTAGAATTATTTCAATCTTCCCTGCTTCTTGTCACATGAATCAGACCGTATATACATCTTTACTGGAAAAATAGAAATCTTTTATGTGGCACTCAAATATAAGTTAATGTAGAGGAATGTAATTTTTTTTTTAATACCTTTTGTTTTATTTTATGAGTATTTTCACACAGTCACTGGAAAGAGTTAAGTGGCTATTGGTTAAGACTGAACAGTAATTTCTTGGAAGAGCAGAAAAATATGCTTCACAGTCTATTTCCTGTTGAGTGATTCTGTGACACTGTGAAGGAAGTATCTGTGGAGTTATTTGCTGGAATGTTTGCTGCCACCAGGAATTTCACTCAGTGTTTTATGAACATATAGTGTTTCTGGAGTTGATGTGTTCACTTGAAACTGTAGAATAAATTAAATTAATGAAAGCTGACTTGGAAATACGCTCTCAGATCTGCATATATTAATAAAATCAGGCATAGGAGAGTGATAATCTAGGTTTGAGCTTAGCAACTGTGTGAAATTTAACATTACAAAACAAGTCCTCAATGTTTTTGATTCCCACAGTCAATTACTGAGGTTTTTTTTTTTTTTTTGTGTATTTCTAGTAAGTGATTTTTTCCCAAAAAGATAAATATGAAAAGAGAATCATATAATTAACTTAAATTTATTTTCAGTGATCAAATGTGTTGATAAAATCTCAGGAAAAGCATTCTAGGTTGAAGTCAGGGAAAAAGTCAAATGAAATCAAAACAAAAACCCCTTGGACTATTAGTAGTGAGGGGGTAGTTTCCTCAGTTAGTATTTTAGTGACAGCGTAGTTAGATGGAAAGATCATAAGAGCAGAAAACTATTTTCCTGTAAGAATTCAATCACAAAATGGACGCAATACATAGTAACACTAGAAAACTCTGTGATTCATAGGGTTATGATACCAATATTGTCCTGAAGAGCCTGGAACCTGTTTCAAAATTTCTGTAAACACATTTCTTTCAAAGTCTGTTAAAGGAATTCAAAGAGATTTAAATGTTTTTATGTGACTTGAACTTTGGTATAGACAAAAAAAATATGATGTGTTTTTATTGCATCTGCTAGCAACTTCTTAAACTCTCATATGAGTTCCAAACTATAATGTTAATGCAAACCTACTTGGTAGCAAAACTAACTGAAACTGAACAATTCAATCTGACCTGCACAAATACGGTAGTTCAGTAATCAACTACATTTTTTTGAACTTTGAGTTGGAATGGAAAGTTTAAATACAGCTTTTAAAAATCTATCTCCCACAGCAGGCTGGACATCCTACCTTTCTTCATATTAATATTAAGGAGATTCCTAAAATATTCAAAGAGTAGATGGAGATAGCTAAATTTTTACTTTACTACTTTTCTTTCTGGAGAGTGTTTAGTTCTCTTTGTAAGAACAGAATGGTAAGAAAAGTTACAGGTTACCTCAGGAAGCTTGAGACAGTTTTAAACTACAGTTGAATGGGGAAGAGAATAGCAATAGGATTCCAGTTGGCAAGCCAAGTGTTGGCATGGCATTACCTGAGGGTGGCAATGCTAGTGGGAACTTTTACGCTGGTCATGGGAGTACACAGAGCTCAGGACTGTATCTGAAATGCTCCTGAACTCATACTTTGTTTCTCATACTACCGAATGCACTATGAGAAACAAACAGGATGAGCTGGAAGTGTCGGTCAGCTGCCAGAGTGATGATATTATTAGTGGACATTAATCCAAAAGGCTTGGTGGAATGAATCCCATGATAGGAGTGTTGGGATGGAGGGCTACAGGCTGTTCAGGAAGGACAGGCAGGGCAGGCAAGGTGGAGGTGTTGCACTGTAAGGTAGAGGTTTGGTTTTACAGCCCTTACAATTAGTGATGATGTCATTGAGAGCCTCTGCATAAGGATTTACTGGATGGAAAACTGATGAGATGGTGTAGAGTCCCTACTACTGATCACCCAGGCAGGATGATAGCACTGACGATTTATCCTACAGTGAATCAAGAGAAATTTCAGGATCAGTGTCTCATGTCCTTTGTGGAGATTTCAGCTTCCCAGATATCACCTGGAAGCATCGTATGACTGAAATAAAAAGGCCTTGGAAATTCTTGAAATTTGTAGGGGATAATTTCTTGTCCAAATACTCAGTGAACCAGTTAGGAAAGATGCCCTCCTAGTCTTGCTACTTGCTACTTGAAAGGTGTGATGGTAGGTGGCTGTCTTGGTCACAATGATCATGAAATAATTGAGTTTGAAATTTTCAGTGTAATGAGAAAAAAGGACAGCAGTGTTGCTATTCTGGACATCAGGAGAGCAAACATTGAGCTATTAAGTGGAGCTATTTAGCACAGTACCCTGGGATTCTGCTTTTGAAGGTTCAGGACTCCACAAGTGTTGGTCAGTCTTTAAGAACTACCTTTTAGGAGCACAGGAACAGGCAATTTCACTGTGTCATAAATTAGGCAAGCAGGGCAGAAGATCAGCTTGGCTGAACAGGGAACTCCTTATGGAGCTCAAGAGAAAACAGAAATTGTATGATCTCTGCAAGCAAGGTGAGGCTTTGATGAAAAGTCACAGAGCCATGGTTCATACATGCGTGGAGAAGATACAATAGGCCAGAGCTCAATTAGAATTGAAACTGGGTACTGTTGTGTCAGAAAACAAGAAGGGCTCTTTAAAGTATATTAATAGTCAGAAGTCTAAAGAAAACATTGGATCGATACTTGTTCAACATGGTCGTGTGACTAATAGGGGTGAAGAAAAAGGGGAGGCATTTAATGCATTTGCTGCCTCAGTCTTTAATAATATTGATAGACCTTGGGCTGCCTGGTCCCCTGAATTGGAAAAACATGAGTACGGGACCAGTGACTTTCTATTTGTGGACACTGACATTTTAAGGGATCAGCTTTATCAGCTGAATGTTCATAAGTCCATGGGGCCTGATGGGATTCATCTCAGGGTACCAAAGGAGCTAGCAAATGTTACAGCAAGGTATCTCTTGAACATCTACCAAAGATCTTGGGAGACTGGGGAGGTCTCTGCTGACTGGAAGCTAGCCAATATTATTCCAGTCTACAAAAGGGGCATGAGGGAAGACCCAGGAAACTACAGACATGTTGTTGTAATGACAGTTCCTGGCAAAATTATAGAGATTATTATACTGAGTGCTACTGAAAGGCATTTAGAGAATAACATAAACATCAGGCACAGTCAACATGGGTTCACAAAGGGAAAGTCCTGTTTAATGAATTTGTTATCCTTCTATGACAAGGTCACCCACCAAATGGATGAAGGGAAGGTGGTAGATGTAGTTTTTCTGGATTTTAGCCTGGATTTTAGCCTGGATTTTTGGTTTTTGACACTATCCCAGATGAGGAAATCAAAGCTGGTGAAAGGGCTGGAAGGACTGTCGTATGGTCTTGTCTAGTTTGGAGAAAAGGAGGTTGAGGGACCACCTCAAGGTTCTCTACAGCTTTCTGAGTGGGGGAAGTGGAGGAAGAGATGCTGATCTCTCCTCGCTGATATCCAGTGATAGGATGCATGGGAATGATTCAAAGCTACACCAGGGGAGGTTCAGACTTGACATTAGGAAGCATTTCTTTACTGAGAGGGTGGTCAAACACTAGAACAGGCTTCCAAGAGAGGTGGTTGATGCCTCAAGCCTGTCAGTGTTTAAAAGGAATTTGGACAATAACTTTAGTAGCACGCTTCACCATAGTCAGCTCTAAATTGGTCAGACAGTTGGACTAGATGGTTGGTTTAGGTCCCTTTCAATTTAAGCAGTCTATTCTATTCTGTGAGAAGAAAGAAGCTGCTGCCAGGGAACTGCAAATACTGATAGGTGTGCAAGAAATCATAACAGTCAATATAGATAATAAAGTACTGGAAAAGTATTCATTGAAGTAACAGGGAGCATTTAGTCACCTGAATCACTCTCTAGGGTCCGTTCACTGTGTTGACCAGGGATTCAGTTCAGCTGCCTGTGCGTTTACATCCTGTGCTCCCTGGTACTTTCTAAGATATCCAAGACATCTGCATAATACTGATAATATGATACAAAATCTAGAGCAAAGGCAGCATTCCTGATATGTTTGAGTGCAGCCATGATGGGTTCTCTCAGGACTGTGATTAAAAAGACCTCCATTCAGCCTACCTTCTCCATAGTATAATGGAGTTATTGCTGATATTTTCCTCCAGTGCAAATAACATGGAAATGATAGTTTTCTCTTATTAAGCATCTCATGAGAGATGCTATTTTATTTCACTGATAATGGGACAATTAAACATTTGAATCCTTGATCACCAATGCAATAACTTAAGAATTAAGGCCACGTAATACTGTTGATATCAGTGAAAGTATTCCAGCATGTGGTATGCAGTAACAGCAAAAATGTCCGTGAAGCACGAGACAGAGATTGATTATTGGAAGTTTTTAAAACAGAGATTGATTGTTTAAGTGTTTCAGCAAGTAATCATTGACTTTTTTTATCAGATCTGCAATTGTAATTAATTATATCTTGGAAGCTGTAGGGTTTGGTTTATTAGAAATTGCGTGGATTAAACACAAAATTGATTTCACTTAATTGTTCTACACTTCATTACTCTGCCAAAGGCTGTTGCTTTTTCTTTCCTCTTTTCTTGTCAGCTGGGCACTCTTCTCCTTCCATCCAATAATGCTGTTGCAGTGGTTAATCTGTTTAATGTTTTAATGCTTCCAATTTCACCATAGTTTCAATAATTTCCATTATTTGCCATATGTCTCCCTGAACTAACAATGATTCATATCACAGTTTAAAACAGAGGAGTCAACAATCAAAACCTGTTTTCCCCTTCTTCATTCAGGTGTCAGCTAGTGTGCAGGCTGAGTTTGCATCATTTCAAGGGCTTTGGTCCAGAGAGAGGGAATAAGCTTGTGGAATTCTTCACTACTTTTTTTCTTGGCTTTTGTTAGAACTAAAACTCTTTAAGACATGCAGTCTCAGTGGTTACAGTCTAATATAGAAGCCAAGCATGCATTTTTATTATTAGTCTTCAAGTCAGCACCAAATCCTGAATTCTTGAGTAAAAAAAAATAAAAAGAAAAAAGAATGGGAAGGATTTTTTTTTAATCAATATACACAATCGTAGATAATATATCTATATTCAGGAAATAGATTAAATTAACATGCCTGAATTGAAAACTGAAAATTATAATTAACTCCTTGATGTCATTATAGCAAAAAAAATGCTGCCTTTGAGTGACTATAGTCAATACCAGGGTTAGTGTTTGCTTTTTCCATATTTGAAATACTTGTTCCTGGATTGCTACTTTCTGAGATAAATTATGTGGAATTATTAATCAGATGTTTTCTATGCTTAAAAGAAAGAAACAGCCAAATGAATAAGCAATTTCCTGGTTCACTACTTGAAAATTAGGCTATCAGCATGTTGTCTCATTTTAAGTTGTTATATGCCTAAGAGGTAAGCTTCACCTTTTGGAGATTTGTTGGGTGGATAGCTGTATTTCAGCTTCCTTTATAATAAAGGAAAACAAATAAAACTATTTGGCCTGTGGTAAATTTAATTCCAGTATATATGTCTAAAAGTTCAAGTGACCTAAAAGTGTCTGTGTGTTCAGATAATTCCCCTGGTATCTCCTGAGTGATGTCCATCAAATGAAACAGACAAAATGAAATGGGCAAAGTGATCTGACAGCATTACTACAGGTTCAGACATGATCTGACTGGTCTTGTATTTCTCATGTGCTAAAGATCATGTGCTTTAAAAACTTTGTAATTTTTCCGAAGTTCAAAAACTTCAGTAAATTTTGAATAGGTACATTCCTTTTAGTTCACGGCTCAGAGGAATGAGATTATATGCTATTTATATGCCATAATCACAAATCAATATAAACTCATTTATTCACCCCTCACCCCCCGTGACACTTGCCATCACTTTTAAAGAACTCTATTACAAACTTCCCTTTTCAAAGGAATAAGGACTAGGAACTCTCTTGTTTCTCACATAGTCAAGCTTCAGAGCAAAATAAGTACGGCATTTATGATTGACTTGTCACTTGGAACTATCATTTTGCCCCCTCACAACTCCTTAAATTGTCTCTAAAATATTAAAATCACAAGTTAGGATCAAAAGGCATATTCTGGAGGAAAAAAAAGTGCCAACAAATAGCTTTATCTCATTGTCTAGTCTTCCAAATTTTCTCCTGCATTCAGTGTTTTTTGGCCTGAATAAACAGCATTGCAGAGACCTAAGTAGAGAAAAAACAATCTTTAAAGGAGCACAGATTACTGAAAATAGGTAATCTAAAATTACCAGATGAATGAATAAAAGATACTACAGTTGTAAATATGCAGTTAAAACTACTTGATTTGCAGCTGCCTTGATAATTTCCAATTAAACATCTGAAGAATCCAACATATTAGCATATCAATAGGAATATAATTATATGTTCATTCTTTATGTAAACTTGTGTTTGTCACATGGCAGCTTAATTTTACATTCATTATCCTAGCTTTAGTTTTCAAGTCTCGTGTTTCAAGTTCACTTCTTTTCATGGACTTTTTAATGATAAAGCTAGAGTAAGTATTATCAATAAAGGAAATATTATCGCCTATAGACATATAAATATGTAGATAGACCAAGTTATAGGTAGATAAAAAGACAGAAGAGTGCTTCTAGAGTTCCCTGAAATTTAAAATATCTGCCTAGTTAATGCGTTATGTCAGCAATAACTTATAAAGCTAATGTTAATGAGGCATTCAAATAGAAGTTATGAGATGGAATAATGCAGTGCTTTAGAACAAGCACACTTTTAAAAAAAAGGATCTTTGATTAATGTCCTAAAGAGATCAATAACAACAGTAATAACATATTTTGGTTCAAAACAGGAAAAAAGAAAGTTGTTACTAGAACATGAACATTAACAACAAAGAGAATATGAAAAATTTGGCTGAGACAAAGCCACCACAGAGAGACAAGGTAAGTGAGGTTAAAAAGAATAGATGGAGGAAAAAATAGTCCAAGCATTTTAATAATCAGTCTAGACTTCAAATAATATCCTTTTAAAGTCAATAAAAAACAGAGTGGATTTTAATAACATTCAGATGAAATCTTTAACATACAGATGAAAATTATATCCTAATATGTTGAAGTAAATAAGTATACAAAACTGTACTGACACCCCTACATGATAAAAGACATGTAACTGTGCTGGTTTTGGCTGGAATAAAGTTAAAATTCTTCATCGTAGCTAGAATATGTCTATGATTTGGATTTATGCCGAGAAAACCCATCTTGATAATTTATTAATTTATTGCTGAGCAGGGCTTACACAGAGTTATACAGAATTAAGGTCTTTTCTACTTCTGACACTGCCTTGTCAGGGAATAGACCGGGCGAGCACAAAAATTTGGGAGGTAACACAGTTGGGACATCTGACCCCAAGGGACCAGTGGGATATTCCATAACATGTGTGATGTTACGCTCAGCAACAAAACTAAGGGAGAGATTGGAGGCAGTGAGGGAAGGCAGCTGGGGGGGCAAAGCTGCTGCTGCTTGGGCATTGTCTGGGCATCGATCGGTGAGCTGAGAGCAATTCAATTGTTTTAATTTGCATCACTTGTCTTTCTCTCGGGTTTATTTCATTCTTTGGTTGTTTTTTTTTTGGTTTTTTTTTTGTTTTTTTTTTAATTATTATACTGGTGGTGTCTCAACCCACTAGTTTTTTCAGTTACCATTCTGATTCTCTCCCCCTTTGTAGCAGATAATACCTTTTCTTGGAAGTTAATGAAATACTTATCTTTCTTGAGGGAGTTTGTTCTTTTCTTGTGACATTTGTTGGTACAAAACAGAGGAGAAGACAGACTAGCAGATGGTCTGTTTCCGGAAACTAACTTTTTCTGAAGAACTTTGTCTTTCTGAGAGAAAAACATAGTTTATTATAATTTGCTTTTTTTTTTTTCTGTTTTAAGACAAAAATATTAATTTATTCAGTTGTTCGAAGAAACATTGGCCTTACCTGTACTAGCAATAAGACTACCCCTCTTCTTTTCTGCAGTCCCATGAATGATAATGCTTTGTTAATAAAGTTTGCAGGAATCAGAAATATAAAAATATTAAAAAACAATTGAGATTATAGATAAACAGTATTCTAAAGCTCAGTTTAAAACATCACAAGTGCATGTACTCTTCTATGAACAAATGTTACTGTGCATCATACTTATGACAGCTAATCCATGGAACAGTGACCATAAGAAAAACGTGGGGTCCTGCAGATAGTTGTCATGGGGTCTGGCAAATGGTATTAAATTTTGTGAAGTATAATGCCATGTCAGACTGAGCAAAAAGAGTCACACATATATGAACATAAGAAAACAGAGCAGAAGAGGTCGTATTTATTTATATTTTGAACTGGTGAGGTATCTAGTATCATGTGTCTGATATCTGAATAACTGGAAAGAATTGTGACAATCACTGAAAGACTGAAATGTGTACTTTACAGTAAAAGATTACAAGAGCTCTGTTGAATTACCAAACATGTGATTAAGGCAGTGACTTGATCACTGCCTATTACCTCCACAAAGGACATAAATTTGAAAATAAAGTGGAGAAAGAATTAATAATAACACCTGATGGCTGCAGGATGAATTTATACAGCTACCTTTTTACAATTTTTTCTTGCTTTAACTGTCTTTTGAATAAAGCTGCACAACCCTAAATGTAGCAAAGGGCTTTTATTTAAAGTAAAAAGACAAATTACCAGCAATGAAAAGACCAGTGAGGCTCAATTTAGATTCTTCCAGAGAGAATTTTAAATTCTGACCATGTTTCCCTGAAGACATACTCTGCATATAACAGAAATTAATTGGGTGTAGTTCTATGGACAACTTATAAAGAAGGAGAGACCTTATAATTATGATAGTTTTTCCTGCCTTTATAAGCTATTTTTTAGCTGAAGTTTAACTTAAATAGAGCTCTCTTTTTAGAAAAAACTTCTTTCATTATAATATTTTCATTCACTCAAATGAAACTTGTATATGTATTTGTACCTTTTGATAAATGGCTAACTGAATTACAATTTTTAATTGGTCTTTTCTTACAGTTACACAATTCAGTTTGAATATGGCTTGTGGTAAATTCTGAAACTCAGAGTCAACAATGGAAAAAAAACCCCAGTGTTACTTTGTTCATTAATGTTTTTACCACAAATCAGCCATTCATACGTTCTCAAAAGCATAAATAATCAAAAACTGTTGGTAGGATCCAATAAAAGACATTAAACAGAGATCATCCTGAATATGTGGGGAGTCTGTATTGTAAACTGAGGTTTGAGGCAAGAAGGCAGAATTGGGAAAAGGCAAAAATGCAGCTTGCTACTCTGGAAACAGGACAAAGAACCACAGGGAAACACTGAAGTTCACTTAATGTAAACCAAATCAGAATCAAAGAGGGTTATTGACTTGTTAATAACATGTAATTAAGTCATAATAATGGAACTATCCACTCAGGAGCAACAACAACAACAGGAGAGATAAACCATAGTGCTAGAAACTTGCAAAACATTAACACACAACTAAAATTTTCTGAACACCCTCTGTAATTCCAAGATGCTTTAATAATATGTATGTTCTTGCAGTTACATAAATTGACTTAGAAGTGCACAGCCCCTCAACCCCATCTCTTCCTCTAGCTTTCCACTCCCCTTCCACACCCAACTGCCATTGCAGTGCCCTTTGGTGGTGTACACTTCTTGTGTCCAGCTGAAACCCACGCATGTGTTTAATGGGCCAGGCAAAAACCTTATCAGATTCATAGTTCAGCTCTTACTCCCACAGGAAATAGTTCAGACGCATCCTGACATGGACAGGCAGCCAAAGCTCTGGGTTCTTCAGATGACTGTGATCCTAAATGATGCTTGGTCAAAACAATCATGTTTCTTTCATAAATGTATTCTGTAATGTGGAGCACTTAATGTTTCTTTTACTCCTTTGAATTTATTGAAAGGATGTTACCCGCACAGGCTTGCTTCACTTCTTACAGCATGAAAAACACACGGTGACCTATGAAACCTCCTTCCTTTGTCAACTAGAACTGATACCAGTAAATAGATTCCAAAGTTATTCGGTTGGAAAGGGGGTATTCATAGTCTAAAATACATACAGATGCTAAGAGTGATCACATAAGCGTGCTTTCTGTCAGGGTGCTGCTGTCCCTGCCCTCTTCCCTTGGAGCCAACCCCCAACCCTGCCCATGGCTCAGAACCCCATTTCATCCCCCTGGACTACCAGCCATTGCCCCAGCCATGCCACAGCAGGGCTGGTCTGCAGTTCCCAACAGTCCTGCCATGCCCAGTCCATCCTTGGCCCATTTCCATCCCCAGGAGGTGCCTGATGTCCTGGACTGGAGCTATCCCTGGTGTCCCCTGGTTGCCCTGATCTTGGCTGGGGTGGTGGGATGGGCCTTGGCTGACAGGCCCTGCACTGACAGATGCCCATGGGGAGTCCCTGACACTGCCAATGACACAGACCGAGGGACTCACCAGTCCATGTAGTGCTCTGTCAGTTTCCCATAAAACAAAGAAGTAGGTGGTGATAAAATTAATAAATATTAGAAAATAATTAATAAATGAAGTGAAGCATTGTTCCTTTATAAGTACTTGCTAACTGTTAGAACATTTTTTATGTTGCTAAATGGACAAAAAGAGCAACACATAAAAGCAGTAGATTGTCATCTGTTTCATGGACCACCAACTGAAAGCGTGATTAATATTTTTAAAAATGCGTAATCAACGCAAATATTGCTTTCATTTTTATGATTTCATTATTTTTTGTTATGTTGTAAATGGTGAAAATCTGGAAATTCATTTCAGTCCAAGGCTCTGGAGCAGAGTCACAGAATTACAGAATCACAGAGTGATATGGGCTTGGAAGGGACCTCTGAAGATCATCCAGTGCAAATCCCCTGCCAAAGCAGGTCCTCCTACAGCAGGCTGTACAGAAACTTGTCCAGGCAGATTTTCAGTGTCTCCAAGGCAAAGACTCCACCATGTCCCTGGGCGGGCAGCCTGTTCCAGTGCTTGCCAACATCAAAGCAGAGAAGTTCCTCTTCAAGTTTAGATGGAACTTCTTATGTACAAGTTTGTGCCCATTTCCTCTTGTCCTGTCATTGGGCACCATTGAAAAAATACTGGCACCTTCCTCTTGACACCCATCCTTTAAGTATTTATAGGTGTCAATCAGATTCCCCCTCAGCCTTCTCTATTCCAGACTAAAAAGACTCAAATCATAGAATCATAGAATGATTAGAGTTGGAAGGGACCTTAGAGATCATCAAGTTCCA
>VXBW01008241.1:411324-446086 GCA_013400375.1 Thinocorus orbignyianus
TGCTCTGCCTTTGTCCATCAAGTTCGTAGCAGTATCATAGAAGGCCACCAAGTGTGTCAGGCAGGATTTGCCCTTGGTGAAGCCATGTTGGCTGTCTCCAATCACCTCCTTATTTTCCACGTGCCTTAGCAGAGATTCCAGGAGGATCTCCTCCAAGAGTTTTGAAGTATATTACAACTAGCAATTAAATCTGCGTGAGTTCATACAGCATAGAGATAAATATTTTACATGCAGTAGGCATTTTGAGCTCACCATGTTTTGCTATGCTTTAACTAAATGAAACAAGTAATTTCTTCCAGCATTACTTTGGTTTGAATTTGACAAGTTTTAGTATAAAATTCAAGAATATCAAATATTCACATAATATTCTAATGAAATCACAGAATCATAGAATGGTTAAAGTTGGGAGGGACCTTAAAGATTATTCAGTTCCAATACCTCCCACTAGACTAGTTTGCTCAAATCCCTATCCAGTCTGGTCTTAAACACTTCCAGAGATGGGGCATCCACAACTTCTCTGGGCAAACTTGTCCAGAAAAAACAATTATAATTGATTCATACTTTATAAAAGTTTCGTATTATCTATAAAAGCACTAGGTCCATTTTTTCATTACTTAAATATCAGTACAATTCTTGCTCTTTTTGGACCACTGCATTTATGTGTCTCCAAAAAAAGTCTTCTATAGAGAGGAATAGTACTAAGCAATACTGATGTAACTACTTGGCTTTTAGACCTACAAAATAATATTCTTTTTCCTTAGTGTTGAGATATCCTGCCTTACTGTGGGCTTTGGGTTTTTTGGTTGTTTTTTGTTGTTTGGAGGTGTTTTTTTTCCAAGTCAGAAACTCATTGTTAATACTTCTCAGTACAGAATATTGAGTAGTCACATATAAAGAACTTTATAAATACAGTGATAGAAATAGGATTAAATGAAAAAATGCAGGTAGTAAAATTGTTGACCAAGGGATTAATGACAAAATTGTCTGATACAAACTGAGACATTACTAGTTAATTACTGGGAAGGAAACTTGTCTAGCTGTAGTAATTTCATCATGATGTGACAAAGAGGTCAATTCAGGAATGGGGAAATAATTTGAAATCTGTTTTTCATCCAACAAGGTAGTTTAAACAGAGAGCTGGAATTGTTGTCTCTGTTCAAAGTCTTACTAAACCTTTCTGTAGAACACAGCATATAGCTTTAGTCATCCGTGGATCAAGCTGGATGAAATCAAATTTAGTACAGAGGAAGACTGATAGGACAAAATGGAATACTACAAACAAAAAATAATATAATTTTGCTTCTTTAGTGCAGAAGAACAAATGTTAAGAGAGAAAGTGATTGCTGTCTACAACTGTATAAAAATACTCTTTGAACTGAAGTACAGCTGTGGTATAAACAGAAATAAATTACGTGGGGAAATAAATAAATAAACAAATAAACCAAGTTAGAGATTATCAAAAAGTTCTTTCTCATTAAAGAAGATCTGAAGCAGACTTGTGAGAGAACATTTGAGACCTAAAAATAAGCTTCTTTTTAAATTCAGATTTGCAACTGAATTTTTTAAAAAAATCGTTATCTGTCACGGCTGATTAGGTCTAATGACCCAAAATCCTGTTCCAAATCTAAAGTATTTGATAATAAAAAGGACTTGACATAGTACAGAGAGGCTTATGCAATACTTCAAGCACAGGTCGTGAGAATCACTAGCTTTTTCATTTACACTAGTGTTTAATCATTTTGATATAAAGTCATATCCTGAGTAATTTCATATCTGGTTCCTAAAAAAGGCAATGAGAAAACAAGACTCTAAAAAGTATTTCTACTTTCCTGACCCTGGACCTGACTTGAAACTATGTCCTTCACTGATTGTCACTGTAATTGACACTGTGATGACACTGTGAAAATATAGCCATGGGACTTTAGGAAATCTCATCAATAATTTTGACTTGGATGATAATCTGATACGTGGATTGAGTTTGTTGAAAACACATTAGATCAAAGACAGCTATCTACATCTTAGGAAACAGTTGAGTAGCCAAGTGTATGTTTTACAAAAGCATATAGATAGAAAACTGAATTTTCCCTCGGTATGTCCTGTTAGTCTGAAGTATTTTTAATCCAAATTCCATAAACATGACACTATTCTATCATATCCGGTATTCTACGATATGAAAATTGTAGGAAAGTGTGAAACAGTTGAAATCAACATCAAAATTGAATATCTGAACATATAGATCCATTATCATATTAAATGTCTTTGATACCAAACAAATCTCCTTGGGGCTGATAAATACAACACCAGGCACACAGGAGATACAATAATTTCTAGAATGAGAGTTGGAGGACAGATAGGATGAAGTAAAGTATCTTATGTGGCACAGAGCATCTGTATTAAGGTTCTCAAATCACTTCCCAAATGTAATTTTCTCTTTAGTCACTTCATCTTTTAAAAAAATGTATAGTTTTTGTTTTCTTTAGTAGAAGCCTGTCCTCATGTCCTTAAGTAAACAACTGCAGCTAGTGCATAATATGAAAAGGAATAATAGAAAAAAAATTGATTGACAAAAGAACACTTCACAAAATAGTAATCACTATAAAGAACATTATTAACAATATATCATATCATAATTTATACGTAAAAATACAGTGAAATATTAAATAATATGTATTATTATCAACATATAAGCTGTCATTGATGATATATTACATGATTGTATGAGATAGTAATATATGCATGCAGACAATAATAGGAAAGAATATAAGATATCAAATTGTTGTGATAGGTTTAATCTCCCTTAATTTTAAATGCTAATCTGGTTGTTTACATCTTATTTTGGTACTGTTAATTGCTTTTTAGTCAGTGAAATGAAGTAGAAACTTTTTCAGCTGAACTCACCTAGTGTCCTGACTTGTGCACTTGGCAGATTAATTTCTCTCCATAAAGGTAGCTCAGAGATGTCTCAGGTCATGGTATTTGGAGTGTAGGTTTCTGCATTTAGTTAAACACACACTACCTCTGGCAGTCAGATCAAAGTTATACTTTGTAAAATATTTTGTAATCTTATTTCTTCTAGCATGTGCCTTTTGCATTTGTGTACAAATTGTTTTTGTACTCATTGCAGTCAATAAGCATTATTAAGTTCAGTGATGCTGGACTGGCATGACTGAAGTTGTGCTTTTTTTTTAAATTCTCCTACATGAATTTCCTGTCATGAATTTCCAGTAGTCTGCCTCTTTCAAACGGATTAATACTGTAGAATTGCGGGTAATGAAAATTTCTTTGCTGAATGACACAAATATTAAAACCAACTGTCTGCACTTCACTAATATCAGCAGGGTCCCCCAGCTTCAATTTTGTTGAACTAATTCATGCCACTTCAAATTTTATTACAACTTGAACTTTCATTCCATAATTAATTACTTGAGCAGCGTGAATATGCCCTGGATACTGCAAGACTAGAGCCTGCTTTTCTACGTCTTAGTTCAGAAAGCTTTATTTCTCAGTACCAAGATGTGTTGAAGCCAATACCCCTATCTAGATACAGAGAATTTAGTTTTGAAATTTTAGTTCAAAGCACTTTCAATACAATGTTAAAATTGTATCTTTCTTTCCAGCTGTTTACAATTTAAAGAGACGGGAACACAGGACAAATCCGTGTTGTTCTGGGGCAGCATTTAGAGGCTAACAAAGTTACTCAAGAGTTTTTTTTAAATGGTATTAGACACCTGTATTTAGGTAGCTGAGTCACACTCAGAATCCAAGGTAGCAGCTTGACTGCTCTTATATCGTTAGAAAGAGACATACACTTGCTGGAGCAATTCATCCCGCCTTAAAAGAGAGAGAATGACTTGCAACCTGGAGATACCAAACTCTCTCCATTGACTATAGTAAAAACATAGTTATTAACTTGGACTAGGCAACCGATTTTTGTATAGCTAATTTTGGCTGAGAGGTTTGTTAGTCGAAAGGGACAAACATCTGTCACTGACTGACTAGCAAGAAGAGATATGTCTATAGACATCTAACTACACGTGAGAGACAGTTGGAGGCGCTCTGCCACAGAAGACAGAGTTTTGGTACTAGTAAGACAGAGGAATTGTACTCAATTACGTAGAGAATTCTACCTCTGCTTTGTAAAAAGGGAGAAATGATGTTGCCGTATTGTAAAAGAAGATAAAATCAGTCTCTGTGTTCTTCGGAAACTGGTACTGTATCTATGTCTGCAAAAATATGTATGAGATTCTGTAATGAATAAATTAATGACAGAGTTCTTTTTATTACAGAAATGCTATTACAAATTGTTTTGTTAAAATAGATATTCAACTTGCATTAAAGTGTTTGATTACCTTAAGAATATCCAAAGAAAGAAATTTTCTGTGACTGAAACAGAATTCAGAAGGAAATTCTGTCCATTAATTTGGGGTCATTCTGACTGCATGAGGTATTCAGGTGTGTTCTTCCAGAAACTGCTTCACACATGGCCAATAGCATGAGGAAGACTAGATCTTTCCCTCTACTCCATTTAAAACTCTACTGAGTAGTCTTCATGATTTACTTGTTCTGATAGTGCCCCTTTAGACATCTAATAAGAAAGAAAGATCCACACGTCCTATTCCACCTTTTTCTCTATTTCTTATTGTACTGGTTTTGGCAGAGACATGATTACATTTCTTAAGAGTAGCTTGTATGGGCCTATGTTTTGGATTTGTGCCAAAAACAGTGTTGATGAAGCATTGATGTTTTAGTCACTCCAGTGTTTATACAGCGTCAAGGCCTTTTCTGCTCGTCACAGTATCCTGCCAGCGAGTTGGCTGGGGATGGGCAAAAGGTTAGGAGAGGACACAACCAGGACATCTGATCCCACCTGGCTAAAGAGATATTTCATACTGCATAACATTGTCTTAAGCAATAAAATCTGGGGGGTGGAGGCTAATGGGGGCTGTCATTGCTCTGGGACTGGCTGGTCTTTAAACTCATAAGTTTTCTTACTCTTAGTCTTCTGATTCTCCCCACCCATACCTCTGTGGGGGAGAGGGTGAACAGTTTTGTGGAGTATAGCTGCCAGCTGGGTTAAACCACAAGACTTGTATGGTGCTTACAAGTTGATATTTTATATCTGAACTTCTCATTATTTTTTAAAGCATACTTTGATTTCTCTAATAGTTTCAGCCTTTTTTTTCTTTGTCAGATGAAAATAGATAAGTTTCCCTATTTATTTAAATATAACTTTACCCTTGAGCCTGTGATTTTCCCTGAACTTGTAAAGGTGACATTGTTCTCAGTGTTCTTGAAGTATGATAGGTTAGTACAATTTTGTAATACAATCTATAACTCTACCTTATACTCCCCGGAAACATTTCTGACATAATATCCCTCAAATAGCAAATAAAAGCTTTAGGTTGCTTGAAGGTCACCAAAGAGATGAGTCTGGTAGCTCTAACTACTTTCTGTGCATAGGATCACCCATGAAATAGAAAATTAACCATTTTTCCAGTGTACATTTAGTAACATACACAGTATGAATTGCACTAGACAAGGCCCTCCATGTATAAGACTTCAATAAGAATATTAGCATTAGCATTGTATGGGACCAAAGAAAGAAAAGAAGTGCACAACTGAAAAACATCTATGCTCTTCCAATATCTAGGGAAAAATAATTTTCTTGGATGGAGTCCTCCAAACCCTCATCATTTAGTAAAGATGTATACGGCAGTCACAAAATCCAGTTTGAAAGAAAAACTTTCTCATTTTGTTTGAGCATATAGTAAAAGCACAATTTATTGGTTGGTGTAAAATATCATTCACTTCAACCGAGTCATAATGGTTTGTATAAAACTGAGTAGGAGACCTTGAAATGGAGCAATATTCCTTGAGATGGTTTGTTTTCCCTTTAATAGTGTTCATTTATTCTGTTCCACAAACTGCTGAAAAGTGGTCTTGCATGTTAATACACCTGAAGGACTTACATGAGAATAAAAAACAGATAAGCCTTTTCTGATAGTAGTACCAGTCACATGGAAGAACAGGAAAGAGACTCCTAACACTTTTCAATTCAAAATAACTCTATATTAGAACCTTCTGTGAAAATATCTAGGTTTGGGGTCCTTGTGGATTACTACTCTTTTAAGACAAAAGGGGATATAGCTCCCCAAAGCTCTTTTATGGAAACCTAGTCACTGCTCTATGAGAGCAATGTGGAAGCACTGTACACAATAATGTTCCAACTTCTGTATATTTCTGAAGATGAATCTTTTGCTTTGGTGGGGACAGAAATGATTGAGAGTGTCTACTGAGCCATGGATGTTAGGGGAAAAGAACTCATTTGCACAACTTCATTCACACATTCCTAAAAATATCTGAGTGCTTCCAGCAAGATGATATAGTTCCTATGTAGAAAATAATCAACCACTTATATCTTCTTTGTATAAAGAAAGAATGGATATGCTAAGTATTTTCTTCCTTTCAGTTTTCAGATTCTATCTGGTTGTGGTCACTGGTGTTGAGTGCATAGATCATCTTTTCTAAAATTGTAGGTTGCAGATTGTTCCACTACTAGTCAGTTTGGTAGATCATGGCATCACTTATGAATTGTGTTAATTAATCCCCATGAAATCAATAATCAAGTTCAAATACTGGAGATGACAGCCTTCTGCTACCTTTTAAGGAGTATTCCAAATATGAAGAATTGTATTATGTTTATTGATCATGTTCCAATGAAATTATTTCGTCTCTATTTTGCTCAATGACTGTATGATTTAACAAAACCCAAATTTCATATAGAAGATAAATGCAGCTTCCACTTCTCTGAGCGTATTATCAAGTGAAAATATGAACATATCTTATGTATGAGAATTCTAAAATATTTTTTGTAGAACAGAAGCACCTAAGCAATTATAACCTTTACGTATCACATGTGCTTTTTTTTTAAGTTTTATTATGTCAAGCTGTTTATGTTCATGATCAAATTGGGATTAAAAAGCAAGTAACGGCCTTTTTTTTTTTCTTCTCCCCACAGGGCTTGCCTCCATTCCTCATTTGTTGGCTCACAATGAGGAGGTTCAGAAAGAGGAAGTTTTTAGGGGCTCTATTGCCATCTGAATAATAATGCCTCTCACTGATCCTGTAAGTAATGTCTATCACTTATTACATGCTACAAAACTATTGAGAAAACTCAAATTGTATTCTTTGATCTCTTTGAAAGATAATCTTCTCCAAATACAGTCAAGTGCTCAGAACAGAGTGGTAGACCTAAAGGTCTTGCTTGTCAGTAAACTGTTAGCATTAGAACTAATTAACCTTCTGCCTGTTGTTCTGTAGAACCATTATCATAACTCTTTAGCAAAAGATCATTACTTTGATATGGGGGACATAAAAATCAATTTTAACGTGATACAGCGTTCCAATTTATTCTGTCAGGTTGAGCTAAAAAATTTGTGAAAGCTTTTCTCAGCCTCCACATTTATAGAATAGATGGGACTGGAAACTAATCACTTAGAAAGATCTGAGATTTGTGTATTGCTGATATAAGGCTCTAATATTTGTGATCATATGGAAAATTACTGATATGACAGGCAGAGAGACTGCAGACAAGACTATTCTTTTTTTTTTTTTCTTTTCTTTTATTTTATTTTTTTTTCCTTTTACTTATTGTATCTGTGGCACTCAAATAGTTTGGACACAGCTAAAGAAAAAGAACAGTAGTAAAAAGTGTGTGTCACAGGATGCCTACAACTTACAGAATTTTGACTTGGGTTTTACTGTATTTTTGAAAAAAATTAACAACCCAAAATATGTGAAAGATGTTTGGATATCCAGCGCTTTTAACAATGAAAATAATGACACAAAGTAGTGTAGAAAGACTTTTTTGGGAAAAAAAAAAACAAACAAAAACCCAAAAAAACAACAACCAAGCAACCTCAAAATCAAACAAAACTAAACCCACAAACATTATAATTTCTGAATGAGAAACATTAAAACAATGATTTTTGGAAACAAATCTCCTGTTTCCTTTCCTGATGTCCATAGGTTTTGTTTATATTTGCATAGTATCACCACAATTTTCACAGTAAAAAGGAGTAGTTACTCTTTAATCTAGTTACTCTAGAATGAAGTCTTTTTAACTCTAACATATTGATGTAGTAGTAAACAAGCATATAGACCTGTTACAAAAACAAAAACCTTGAAAAGTGGGGATGCAAGATGCGTGTGTAAGGCATGCATGGCATAACAAGAGAGTGGGCAGAGACTGCCACTGACACTCCCAAAGCTGTAAGAACACCTCACTAATGGTCAACGAACTGTGAATCTGGAAATGGACAAAATCAGGGTTTTGGTTAACAAAGTGTAGATTCCTAACACATGTAGAACAGTCAAATATAATAAATTCAGACATAATGTGAGTTTCACAGCGATGAAGAAAAAGTGAAGTGTAAAACATGTTGACAAACATAAAACTGCCATGTGCATCTTAGAGGAGGGAGAAATCATCACCACAAACCTTACATTCCACCATGACAAAAGACTCAGAATGCTGATGACTCACCATCCCAATATTCAATATATATTAGGACTCCAAGGTACAATGGAAGTATGGACGTAAGAGTAGAAATTGAGTAGAGATTAGGAAGTATGTTTGTATCAAGTTTAACTGTATTGTTACTGCTGAGACTTTTTTTCTGTTTCAATATGCTTTGCTTTGCTTTTTTTCTTTTTTATAATAATTAGATCTGAGCTAATAATGTCTTTGAATGTTTGTCAATGAGAACAATGGGATTGTTTTCTTCTACATCTTTCCTCTTCATGCCAAGATTTTTATGTTTCTCACTATTCAAAAGGGTTCATCTGCTTCCAGTACTGTTTGTTACTGATTTTACCAGTTACCAGCTCCATCATGTTCAGCAGGATACCTTACTCAGCATACATTACCCGTTTGAACTCCCTCATTCTTGTCTTATTCTTCGTGCTTCATCTTTGAAATTCTGTTTCTTTTGTCATACTTTTCCACGCTACTGAAGTGCAACTACACAAGTCTTTGCTCTTTGGTGGTTACATTGCTTACATGCTTACCTACCTAAAATGCTTATTTGTTGTATGTATCTCTGTCATCACAGTGTTACAAAATATTTATATACTGTTTTCAGTTACACTATTTTATTATATTTACTTATATTTCTGGTCAAGGCATGGCAATTAATGTATTTGTGTTTCAGGCTTCTGCTTTGTCTACAACTGAAAAATACTTATTCTAAAAACAAAAAGTCTGTTATTCTCACAACCTGTGCCTCAGCTTTCTTGAAGAGAGTGTGAGGGCTGATTTTTGTAGGGTTTTTTTCTTTCTTCATTTTCTTCCTGTTACAAAGTTCAGCCAATTAAACAAATGCCAGCTGAGATGTTTTACAGAAAAGGACTATCTCTGGGATTGTATATTTTACCCTGTTGTGATGCATATTGGTAGATTTAGAATTTCCTCTTGATTGTCCAAACAGTCTTCAGTGACAAAGTTACTGAATTTTACTACATTACACTACTTATGACAGAGGTGAGAAGCAGATGTAAAGAGCTTAATGTAAGTCTTTTGACAAATGGGATCCCATTTCTTTCTCACCCGCTGAAATGAACAGAATTAAAAAAAAACAAAAACAAAAACAAACAAACAAACAACAAAAAAACAGTTGTAAGATATCCAAGATACTTCACTAAAATATATAGAAATGCTATTCAATCGATTCTTAAATAAGAGTAGTTCATATGCTTAATTAGTGAGGACCTACAGTGTAAAGACTGCTAGTTCATATTGACCTTGCTTGCAGAGAAACTTTTTATATAGATACTGATATTCTGAAGGGAATTCAATTTAAGTTTTCCATTTAATGTATTTGTGTAAGTATTCAACCTAGAACTATAAATCTGTAAATTGCTGAAGACAGACAAAAATAACCGGACCAGTCTACTGCCTAAACAGAGCTTGGCTGTAAAATGAACAGCATATTTGCACAGGTAGAATGGGTATTTGAGTGACCTGATCCAGTGAAAGGTGCCCCTACCTGTGGCTGAGTGGAGTTGGAACTGTATGATCTTTAAAGGCCTCTTCAAATCCAAAACACTCCTTCATTCTTTGATTTTATGACTATATTGATGCTGCTGGATAATTCACTTAGACCTTCTCCCTTACTAAACTATACCTTTGTTTATTGAAGCACTTCTAGAAAGGAATTTGCTCACAAAATTAATAAAATTTAGTTTAAAAATATCTGTTTTTTAAAACAACTGTAACTTCTCTAGCTTTGATAAAAATTTCAAAAGATTTGGGGTTTTGTTTTTGTTTTTTTGTTGTTGTTGTTGTTTGTTTGTTTGGTTGGTTGGTTTGGTTTGGTTTGGTTTGGTTTGGTTTGGTTTGGTTTTTGTGTGTGTGGTTTTTTAGCAGTTTTCCATGTAGTATTTACCCGTATTCATTGAATAACGATATTCTTTATGAATATTTTTGCCATGTATTTGATATGAGGTTAGACTTATCAGTCTGCTTCTCCTAGGGTAGTTATTACAGGCTTGTTTGAAGTGTGATATTTGATAGTTACTATATTTTCTTGCAGTAAAAGAACTGATCCAAGCTACATATTGCACACACACACAAATCAGTAGTTAAGTAGTTTCATATTTGACAAGTCAATGCTTCCCGTGGTTTTGTTGCTATTAAATTTATACGAAGCCTCTGAGTTGAGAAAGTATCTCAGACTAGAAATAATGGGGAAAGCTATATTTTTGTCTACAGTCAGCCTCAATCAAAATTCTTAATGGGACTTCCTTGCCTGATCAGCATCTCATCAGTTTCCCATTTATGCTCAAAGGACTGATCTGTAATCTCCAGACCAACTAATGCAGTGTCATATATCCACAGTGCTCAGACCTGTTATTTCTAGAAGACCAGACTGCACTCATACTGCATGGCACACAGCACTTCTGAATTTCATTTAGTGTCCCTGTAGCACTAAGAAATATTTATTTCATTTTTGTTTATTCTTCAGTTCAAAATGTCTGAAAGTCATATGTCTAAAGGCCAACTTTGAAGTCCACTGATGATATATTTTATAGCATAAAATGGAGAGTATGTAGTTAACACTGTGGGTTGTGATATCAGAATACCTGGAAATGCTTGAAAATGTAAAGCCTAATGAAATATGTTTAAAGAACTATATAGCATAAAAGGAAGAAAACTTGCTATTGTCTTGTTTATACTACATACTGAGAGCAGTCTCAGAACAACATCTGGATTTTGTTTGGGGGAAAGTAATCGGTTCATTTAAAAAAAAAAATAGGAGCTACCAAGTTAAGTCATATTTTGCTAGGATAAGTAGAAAGATGCTGAGGCACTGGCCTGATGTTTAGTCAACAGACGAGACCATGAGAGACTGTTGGACAAGACATGAAAAATGGAAAATGACAACCCAGGGATGAGGAAAAGTCAGTGAAGGTAGAGGAAGAACAAGCATGAGAAAATGTGGAGAAGGTAATAATAAAAAGAGATGGTCACCTGTAAACCAGTGACTTGTCAGCATGTTTGTCTGACTGAGTCTTTGGCCTGAACAGCACAGCATGTCCTATCTTAGAAACAGAGAATCATAGAATAATTTTTGTTTGAAGAGACTTCTAAGACCATCAAGTCCATCTGGTAACCTAGAACTACCAAGTTACCACTAAACCATGTCCCTAAGCACCACATCTACATATATTTTTAATATCTCCAGGGGTGGTGACTCAGCTATCTCCTTGGTTAGCCAATTCCAATCCTTGAAAACCCTTTCAGTGAAGACACTTTTCTAAATATCCAATCTAAAACTCCTCTGGTGCATCTTCAGGCCATTTCCTCTTGTCCTAATGCCTATTGCTTGGGAGAAGACAATAACACCCACCCTGCTACAGCCTCCTTTCAGGTAGTTGTAGGGAGCAATAATATATCCCTTCAGCCTCCTTTTCGCCAAGATAAACCATGCCAGCTCCCAGTTCCCTCAGCCGTTCCTCATAAGACTTGCACTCAAGATCCTCAACCAGCTTCATTGCTCCAGCATCAAAATGTTTTCTTGTAGTGAGGGGCCCAAAACTGGACACAATATTTGAGGTGGGGCCTCATCAGTGTCCTGTACAGGGGAACAGTCTCTCCCTAGTCCTTCTGGCCATATTATTTCTGTTATAAGCCAAGATGCTATTGGCTTTCTCAGCCACCTTGGCACACATCTAATTCATACTCAGCTGCCTGTTGACCAAGACATCTTCTTATGAAATTATATTTCTAAATATTTTTTTGTGTGACCTTATTCTCTATTTTCAATCTGTGTGTAATCTGATGGTGCATTTCAAGCTAGGATGCCAATTAATAGGGGAAGACCTGAAATTCCAAATACCAGGGGGCCAGGGTCTGGCTTTGGTTAGTAGATGAGTTTAGAGACCCTGCTAATGCTCAAGTAGGGAGGTCGGGAGAAACCTCTGGCTCCCGGAATTCCACTGGATTTAGCCTGGAGAAGAGAAGGCTGAGGAGAGACCTTATGAATGCTTATAAGTATCTGAAGGGTGGGTTGAAGAGGGATGGAGCCATATTCAACTCAGTGGTTCCCAGTGACAGTACGAGAGGCAATGGGCAGAAGCTGGTACTAGGATATTCCATTACAATACGAGGGAAAACTTCTTTACAGTGGGGGTGACAGGCTGCCCAGGGTGGTTATAGAGTCCCCTTCTCTGGAGACCTCCAAGACCCGCCCAGATGCAGTCCTGAAAAATGTGCTCTAGGCAATCCTGCTTTAGTAGGGGAGTTGGACTAAATGATCTCTAGAGGTCCCTTTCAACTCTGACAGTCCTATGATTCTGTGATTCTACTTTACACATCCATGCAGTGAAGATGCTTAGGAATCAAGACCCAGGAGTAAACAGAACTGAGTAATTTGACAGTGTAGGTATATCTGTCGACAAAATAAAGGGACTAATCAAAACCTGACTCTTAGCTTGCAGTCTAGGAGATCAGAAAGAGCACCTACACCTCACTACACGTGTTCCAGAAAATAACGGCACCGTATTTTACAGAAATACATCCGTTTCTCCAGAAAAGGAATTGAAATGTGACATCAGTTTCCTAAGGAGAAACTATCCAAATGAAGAAAGCTGCTTGTTCTCCTTTAATTAAAATGCATCAGATCTTGTAGCAATCCTTCTCAGTAATTTACTCTAGTTCTACCCCATTTGAAAACCCTAATAATAAATTAATCATCTTTAAGATGTAAATCGGTAATGTATTCAAGAACTGGTTTTGACTGAAGCATGTCTTCAGTAGTCCACTGCTAGAATGTCCTGTGGGAGCTGATCTCTGCAAGACTGCTCCCAATCCACTTCTGTTGGTCTCATTTTTCTTCTTCAAGGTTATGCTTTTTGCTGGTATTTTCTGTTTTCAAGTCTGTAGCATAAATCCTATTGGGGACAACTCTATCAGAGGCAGACTTCTTGCTCAGTAGATTACAACACTGGATTCTTTTTTATCTGTTCAGGAACAGTATTTAATGTGGACTACTCTTTATTTTGAGGGACAAACTATCACAGTATTAATCTGAGGAAAATAAATAAATAAGTAATGAAAATCTTACATGTTAAGTTTTCACGCACGCTACAAAATTCTATTTCTACTCTGTTCCATCTCCTCTGTTTTAAATTAATGTGATCCATAATTCAATAACTATTTCAAATGGATTCTACTAACTTATATAAAGTTTTGGTCTGACTTTGAGAATCAGCAGATGCCTGTAGTGAAATATGTCCCTTTTTTAATAAAAAAGTAAATATGACCTTAATTTTCATCATAATTTTCTTTTCATGTATCACAAAGTTTTAATGTTTTTTTTTTGTTTTTGTTTTTGTTTTTGTTCTTTTTTTTTTAATTCCAAACTGATATAAAAAGAAAAATAAGTTCCCTATTAAAATTATAGTGGAAAGTTGCCTTCTACTCAGTTTGTTCAAAATATCTGTACAGTTAGTATGCATAGTACCTTAGATACCAAGTAAACCAAAATCAAATCGACTTGATGTTTCTGAAAGGAGAAAGTACTAACTTCTAATCATCTCGGAATTAATGAGAATCACACCTTTCTATTTTCTATTTTAAATCAAGTATTGCCATATAAGATTTATTTTAGTAACCTTTTCTGGTCATCAAAAGGGTGACCAGTGATTAACTGCACTATAGAACCGTGGAACAGTTAGAGTTAGAAGGAACCTTAACGACCATCGAGTTCCAACCCTCCCTGCCAGGGCAGCGACACCTACCACTAGCATAGGTTGCTCAAAGCTCCATCCAGCCTGGCCTTGAACACTTCTGGGAATGGGGTATCCACAACTCCTATGGACAACCTGTTCCAGTGCCTTGACACCCTCACAGAAAAGAACTTCTTTCTGGTATTTAATCTAAATCTCCCCTCTTCCAATTTAAAACCATTACCTCTTGTCCTATAATTAGACTTCCTCACAAAGAGTCCCTCTCTAGGTCTCCTGTAGGCTCCCTTCAGATACTGGAAGGCTGCTCTAAGGTCTCCCTGGAGCCTTCTTTTCTCTGTATTGTTGAATGAGATCTATGTTTGCTGACTTAACAGAATCTGCTAGTAAAAAACCAAAACCAAAACCAAAACCAAAACCAAAACAAAACAAAACCAACCAAACAAAAAAAAACAACAAAAAAAAACACAACAAAACCACACCAACCTTTAAAATTTCTTTACAGTGATATTGAGAGTATGTTTCTTGTTGCACTAGCTAATAATTTACAGAGGATTAAGCACTCTATAACTAAGGATAAGTCAGAAGAGACGTTCAAATACATATATTATTTTTTAAAAAATCCTGGTTTTTGAAAATATCAACTTATTCTGTTTTTAAAAAACTATTTGATTTTAAGGAAGAAGAGGGCAATAGATACTGCACAAGATTGTTTTGTTGCAGTTTGCCCTCTAGGTCATCTTGTAAATTACATGTCCTGACAGCTTCTTCAGGCAAGACAAATATGTAGCTTAGGTCTTGACAAAGATTAAATCAAAATGACTAACAAAGCCTCAATCATAACTCAGAGTACAAACAAATTTTGACTACAGGATAGAAAACAATAGGTTTACAATGGCAAAAGGCATTTAATTTAATTTACTTCTGGGACTGATTACCTTACCACTCACATCTTGACTAAACACCGTGATATGCCTTATTTATGTGCTTTTCATTGCTTCGTTAAAATAAAGTGTTACAAAGACCTCTACAGAGTAAGGTAAAATACTGTAAACATATCATTTCCCTAGCATCTTAATCTAGTTTCCTGGTTATGATTAGCCCATTGCTACAAAATTTCTTATTTGTCTAGCTCATTTTAAATGACAAATTGACAAACTTTTGTATCAAAATAAGACAATCTTGTCTCCTCTATTCTTACAATGGTGAATATAACAGAAGTATAAATTTACCAAAATTTTAAGCATGATACTTCATTGTTTCATTAGTCCACACTGTGGTAGCACTGTTGCTAAATTTGATCATGGCACAAGGATTTTGCCATTACTAGTGAAAACATCAGGCACTATATTGTTGATACAGTGCTGGGTTGCAGGACTTTTCAGGGCTTGTAACAGTCTCAGTCAGTTTTAGGCTACTTTAGCAACTGTAGTGGTCAAGTGAGTATTGCCTGACAGCTTCAGCTTGGTAAATCACACACCCAATAAGGATCTGTCAAAACTAGATGCCCATCATGTTAGAAACAATGGACTGTTGTGTCAAATAAGGCTGGAGAAGGCTGTAGTGCAAATTCCAGACATCAGCTGGGAAGCCTGAAGTTGTGTGGTAAGAGGGCAGATGCTCTGGTTTAAACTAAGGCTAAGAAGAAGCCACCATCATGATCAGCATATTCCTGCCAGAAAATACTCTCTATGTCTAATGTCTTGCACAACTCCCCACCCCTCTTTTTGTTTACAAAGGCTGGGAAATATCAACCTTATGTGCAAGGCACACTGAAAGGCCATGCATAACCAGTGGGAGGAAAAGACTTCACCTGAAGCTGGGACTGCCCTTGCAGACCACTTCATGGCTCCAGAGAATGAAGAGGAAAGACCCACTGCATCATGAGAGGTGCTAGAGCTAGGTAAGGCAATGCAAACTGCTCCCGGTATAACAACAAATCCAACTAAGAAAAGGCAATGGGTGATAGTAGTAGGCCACTTTCTTCTGAGAGGTAGAGAGTCACTCATTTGGCAACCTGACACATTCTCTAGAGAGGTCTGCTGATGACCAGGGGCTCGTATCAGTGATGTCACTGTGGTGGTGTGCTCTCCCTGTTTTAATCCTCTCTTCTCCCTGCCCCCAGCTCCTGCTCGGGCCATGGCCATCATGGCCATCACAACATTGGTTGTGATAGTTTGAACCTGGACTTTGGGAGATTGCTGGCAACAAAAACGGGAAATCAAAAAAGGAATACAAAAGAAATACAAAAAAATGAATCAATGTGCTTGAATCAAGTGTTATTCAAGAACATCAAGTGAAATTTAGGTACCTGTACTTTGCATATATGTCAGTTTTCAAAAACAGACCCCTGCAGGCAAGTACATATCTGTTTGAATATATGAAGTGTGATTTTTTTCCACTTTTTCAGTGGTTCCCAGTGCCAGGATGAGGGACAATGGGCACAAGCTGAAACATAGGAAGTTCTATTCAAATATGAGGAAAAACTTCTTTCCAGTGAGGGTGACAGAGCACTGGAACAGGCAGCCAAGGGAGGTTGTTGAGTCCCTTTCTCTGGAGATCTTGAAGACCCACCTGGATGCAACCCTGAACAATGTGCTCTACGCAATCCTGCTTTAGCAGAGGAGTTGGACTAGATAACCTCTAGAGGCCCCTTCCAGCAACCACAACAACAAAAAAGAGAGTAATGACTTAGCATTTGCTTTAAATGCCCATAAACCTTAAGGGAATTTCTTAGGAACTTAGGAAATTAGGTACTGTGCCATTCATCTCCTTGAAGGATCAGTCCAGGAGGATTTTGAAGCTTTTATACAAACCTCAAGACGAATATACATGCAGGTCACCTGCTGCTTTACTCTATTTGCACCTGGTAGATTTTAAAAACTTTTTTTGTGATTTTGTTGTTGTTGTTTTTGTTGAAAAGACAGGTCGTCACCGTTTCCTCTGTACCTTTATTAAGTTCTTCTTTCTCACTCCCTTTTCTGGCTTTCTTATGTGAATACCTTCAGTCTTTTAAGAAACAAACTAAGATGGATTTGTAAAAATTAATCACAAGATAATATTTTGCATTATACTTACTGTTTGTCTAGGTCTCAATCTGGAATGAGGAGAAGCAGCAATCTACATATGGAAGGAAATATTTGTAGATTGCCAGTTCCTTGAATGGTAAAAAGCTTCAGGTCAATCTACCTACCCCTTTTCCTTACATTTAAGTTCTAGTCTTTTATTAAAGTTTGAATTAGAACAAGGTAACTTTTGATACAGAGGAAATTCAGATCACCTAGCTGATACACATTTTAAAAAATAATTTACAAACAAATCTTCCTCTTTCCTGCAGGATGAACACAAGGGCAGAGTTGATTCTAATTCATTAGCTTTCATTGTCACCTTCCCTGCAAGAAACTCCATTCAGTCATCCCTGGGTTCTCAGGGCTTGTCATTGTGTCTCCCTCATATCTCTAAATTAGTATTGATTCTCTGGGTCTTAGCTGAAGCACAGCACTTGCACCTTGTTGCATTCCTGTGGGAACTACCTGCACCGAGATGAACATCCAGCTGAACAAACTAGTAGCCCTCTTTCATGAGAAAGATGGGGGAGGGGGGCAACCCACTAAAGTTATAGATCACAAAAGAAAGAGTTCCCCATTCCTTTCTGTTTTCAAAAATGCAATTTTCAGAAGTTGTATTTATATAAAAAGTGTTAGGACAAACAAATGAATGAGATTTAAGGGTTCTACCTATACACAGAGAGGAGTCTTTCTGTGCTTTACTCTTTATTCTGTTATACAAATCAAACCAGGTATGATTTACAAAGATTCTTTGTTTCTCCCTAAAGAAACAGCTCAATTAGTATATTTCACTTCCATTATAATAAAATTTTCTAGACAGAATTATTTTTTGACTTCATTATTTGTTTATAGACTGTGCAGGGATTATCCTTTAAACAACAAATAGTCAAGACTAAAAGTAGCTACCTGGCACTTTCTGCCAACTTGCACATCTTGGAATTTTCCTTTATATTTAGTTGCAGTTACTTTTCAAACAGAAACTTTTTTCCTGAATTTCTTTTTTCATATAAGATGACATTACAATATCTTATCTTAAAATTTTACACAGAAAGATTCTGTAAGTTGTAAAATTACAGGGAAAAAGTATGAGCTGTTTTGTTTTCTGATTTTGATGCTGTTACATTTCTTCAGTTCTGGCTAGGTTTATTTTTTCGTGACCAGAACTGGCATAATGACTTCAGAGAAAGACAACAGCAGTGCTTAGATATATACTTTGAATTCCACCAAAATAAAGTGTCTCATTCCCTTTTTTTTTTTTTAATCAAAATTTGAAAAAGCTGTATGAAGCAGCTGTCCTCTCTGCTGAAAAATTACCATGGACAAGAATGTTATTGCCATTTTTCTTATGTTTTCTCACAGTTCTGTTGTTACAAAATGGGATAAATTTTGAGGTCACTTCCTGTTCAGAAACTTAGGACACGCGAAGCAAAAAACAATGTTTAAATTAATTTATTAAATATAATTATCCTTATTACTGAAAAATAAAAACTTTATTCTTAAACTTCTTTGACTAGATTTGGTTAAGGATTTGGAAAGGTCGCTTTAAACATCTCTCCCTTTCCCCCCCCTTGCATCCATTGCCTGTGTCATGTGAAGAGTAATTAATAGTGAACTGCAACTATCAAAGGTCTGTCAAAATGAACCAAGTCAGAATATACTAGTAGGACTCCTATTGCTAATAGTCTCACAGTAAATTCAAAAAGAAAACAAAATTAGATCATATGCCTCAATAAAGTTCATTGAACCTGAAAGAATTATTCACTTTCTTTTAGTATTCTCTGGGGTTTTTTTGTTTTTTTGTTTTTTTTTTTTTTCATTCATAATATTAGCTAAGGAACATTATTTCCTCTGGAATTTTGGCAGAGCGGGACAGGAAAATTCTAACTGACAGTCTACCTACCAAGCCAGGGCCTAAGTCTAAATCCTGGGTCTTGGACAGAGTTACCTGAAGGTTGTGAAGGAAGGCAGAACCCTGAATGCTTGAGTTCTGGTCAAATCTTAAAAGTATATTGCCCTGCCCTGCAAATGAAAACGGGAGAGTAGAAAATCAGAACCTTACTAGGCCTGATAAACATCATCCATACTGTGGGTATTTCGAGATACGGAATTTTTGGCCAAGCAAATTCCTTGGCTCAGCAGGGCTCTATCAGAAAAAATGAGTTAATAAAAAAATAGATCTGGGAAAGCAGGCTGCTGAAGTTACCATTTTATGGCCTTCAGTGATTCACCAGTTCTTCATTTCTCAAGATCTGAAAGTCCAGGTTGTTCATTTTACTTTCTTCCTGGCTCCCAAAATTGAATGTCTCCTGACATGTTTGGCTTCTGGTTTAGGAGTTCCTGCCTCAAAAATATTCAGAGCTGTCTTCTGGAAGCTTTATTTATAGTTCGTAATTAATGGAGATGTAGTTTTAGATGTTTGACTGAGCAGAGACCTTAGATGTTTGGGCTGATGCCTTGTTCAAACACAATAATAAGATTTCTTAGACCTTTAACAGAACTGTACAGTCTGCCTAGTATTCAAGCATATATTCATAACTGATACACTGTTTGCCTGCATAAGAAGCTGAGAAGAGTGCATCTTCTGCTCTGATGTTTATTCTTCAATCCACATAATGTTTTCCATCAGTTAAAATAATGTAAGCTTTGCATATATAAGCATCTCTGCAAAATGAGCCATTCTGTGAGCCAGGGAGATGTAAAGCCAATTTTCTGTGGCATGTAAAAGTTAAAGCTTATATCTTTATGAAAAACAATTTTAATACATTTTAAATGAGCTCAGTCATCCATGTTCTCTGGTATTGTATATACCAAAAAATATAAGTATAGTGGAAAATATATTTGTTAAAACCACTGTCAAATTCAAGATGGGAAGCTAGTTATAATCAGATCAACTTCAGGATTTCAAGAAGAGATAAACTTTTGCAATTTCCTTGTCCAAATGAACACTTCAGAAAGTCAGAGTTAGGTTAATAATGTGATAGAGTGAGATATATATTGCAGCATATTTCTGAAGTCTGCTGATCACACATTTTACAAGATGTGATTTTGACATTAACTTTCTCTGGTTTACTTTATTATCATCCTTGAAAAGAGAAGTGTTTTTTCTTTTACAATGATAATTAAACTAAACCAAATTTCTAGATGACTTATTTAAAAAATAATACCGTATCCATACTGTAAAAAAAAAAAAAAAGCTCAAGAATTTGGTTACGTTGCTAAATTTCTTTGTGCTAACTCACATCATTCTGCTTATTCTGGTCCAAACTCGTGCTTTTATATTTATGAATAGTCACCTTGCCCTCAAGGAGGGAACAAATCTATGTGAATTTTAGTAAATCCACATGGAAGAGGAAATAAAAGTACTAGATGAAGGAGGAAAACAGTTAAAGTTATGGCAGATCTCTAGGTTGAATTGTTCCTCCTGTGTCATCTCCAGCATTCCATGTGCATTAACTAAGTTTTCATACAACTTCAGCTGCTTAGAGGATTAATTTTATCAGGCACACTACAAAATTATTTATAAAGATGTCTTCGGTGAGGACAGTGATTCAGCCTGTATTTTCTACGTAAGCAAATTAATGTCTTGTAATATACAAAGGGTCTTATTTATTTGAAGCATCCGTACTGCCAATATGAGTAAATGAAGTTGATAATTTTAGCTGTTTTGATTATTTATTGAGTGCTACAATCTCTATTGCTGCTGATTCTTATGGTACAGGACTTTAACATCTCTCTTGGATGATTAATATATATGCACCTTCTCTACCCAAGAAAGAAAGAAGCAAAAGTTATTTGAAACTATTGAAGGTGACAATAGTAAAATGCTTTGTTCACTCTCTCAGCTAAGAATTCCAGACAGCTATTTCCATTCAACACATCCCTTGTCACAAAAACAACTTTCCTTACACATGAATCATAATAATTTTAACAAATTTCAGAAATAAATAACTGGAAACATTAAAACATTGGCTTTCCTGTGGTGAACAAGGCAGGAAATGCAACAATTTTTCCATATCAAAGAAATATTATTTCCTCTATTCAACACTATAATTCAGAGACCTTTTGACTATGTATGCCCATATTTCTGAAATGTCATCATGTTGAGGAAAAAAAACCCAACAAATCCCATTCCTGATGCAACTGGAGGTATATCACTGCTTTCATCACATCTGATTTTTCATTCCTTTTTTCGGTGTTAAAAATTGTGCTTTCTGTTCCTTTATTTTCCCATCTAACAGCAAGAGCTCTCAACATGGTTTCATGAGGACTACTTGCATGCATGTTTATATAAACAGAATATAGGCTTTATAACTCTTCCTTTTTTAGTGGCATTTCTCAAGGCTTTTTTTTTATGTTAAAAAGAGCAATCAAAATCATCATAGTAAGATAATATTAACACAATATGCAAAGAAAAGAAAAGAAGAAATTGTTGAGCTGTCACACTTGAGTTTGTTATTTGAACTAGAGTCTGTCTCAAAAGGCTAAGAGACAGACCTGTTTTTATTGTTGTTTATAGTGTGATCAGAAAACTACAAGCCAATTAACTGACCTGTTTACTATTAAAAAAAAAAAAAAAAGTTTAAGGATGTTTAAATTATATTAATATAGATTTAATAGAGATTTATTAGACCAAATGACAGATATGCTGTGGTGGGGATGACCCACTGTTTTTGCTTTCTTTTTTAGAAGACAGTCACAGTAAAAAATGTTTGAGTATTTTGAAGTAGTCAATAACTGTGCTAATAATGGTGATTCAGTCAAGGTGGTGCCAAAGTTTCCAAACAAATTCTCACAAAAGAAATGATAAGGTTCTAGGAAAAGAATTACACAAATAACGGTTTATGTTTCCCAAGTGGAAACAGAAATTCATAGAATCCTACAAAGATTACATACATTTCTAGAGCATTTAGAGTATTCAAACATAAAAATGACAAAATCTGCAGATGATAAAATATTATTCAGGGTAGTTAAAAGTAAAACAAAACCCAATGAAATGCAGAAGGCTGCAATGTTTTTGATTGTCCATTAAAAAAAAAACGAAAGATGAAAATTGAGGCAGTTACGCATGCTATTTTTGTCATCTGTGCACTAGCATAGCATGATTTCTTTCTTTTAAATATGAATCACACCCTCCCAAAGATATATGTTGCCTATATCATAGTTTACTTGAACCATAATTTGCAGCACTGTACTCTGAATGTAATTTTTCATCCATTCAAACACAGTAATTCTACTGTCTGAGAACTCTGATATCACTATGACATTTCCATCTTCTGCTCTTTAATACCCATTCACTGATAATTTCTGTGCAATTTGGTGTAATTTAGATTTCATTATTCTACTTGATAGATCTACTTCATTACACTTTGTTTTCCCCAGTACTGAATGGAGACTTTCTGTACGTCAGGTTTTGACCCTCTGTATTTGAGAAGATGATTAGAAAAAGCTAACTTTCCCTTATTCCCCCCAAAAGAAAACATGATGACAAACAAAGGATCTGAGGGCAGAGTGGTAATGCTTTCAAATATATCTATTTTTTATTCACATCCAGAGTAAAGAGGAAGATCCAGGCAGTACCACCTACCTCCTCATGTTCATGTAAAACAGGCCTGTGTTTCTTTCAAAGGGACTATTACATGAGCGAGTGATCAACAGTGCAAGCAAGGTTCAAAATTTTATTGAAAATTTTAAATAAAGGATCAGTAAATACTATATGAAGTGTTACAGACAAACGTAAAGGGTAGAGCAATTTAAAAAAAAATAAAATTCAAAGCATTAGGCATAATTATGATGCTAATGTTTCAATCCCTGTCAAAAAGCGAAAGATATTTGAAAGTCATTGAAATTGGTACTCCTAACTCACAAAGGCACTTTTAGAATACCTGCAGTAAGATTCATAGTATATTACCTTGAAAACTTAAAGGAACTAGTAGATACATATTTGTAATAGAGTCTTGGTGGTCTTGAATTGGGTATGTTTATTTAATTCCTAAATAAAAATTAGAAACTGTAAATATAGTTATGAACTGAGATATATTTGTGCACACAATAATTTCCCATGCATACCCTCTTCCACTTCTTCCTCAAAAGAAAAAAAAAAAAAAAAAGCTGACACCAACTACTACTTCCTGAGTTTATATTGCTTTGGAAAGAGAAAGGAATGATGATCACTTGAGCCTTTGCTACCTATCAAATTGGAACTTGGATGGGTTTAAATCTAGAAGTAGCCAGGTCTGGGCTTTGCAACTGAATGGCTCAATCAGTAGCTTTTTGAAGTATACTATGATAATTAGCTTTTACATGAACAGTCTATTCTGGACTGTATCTCACTTTAATCTGTTCTATAAGGAACCCAACATTTGGGGTGTTCTATTTTTTGGGTTGGGGTTTTATTTATAGGGTAGAGTTTTGGTTTTTTGCTTGTTTGTTTTTTTGTTTTGTTTAGGGTTTGTGGGTTTTTGTTGTTTTTCTTTTCTTTGTTTGGTTTGATTTGGTTTGGTCATTTTTCTGGGTTTTTCTGGGTTTTTCGGTTTGGGAGTTTGCTTTGGTTTGGGTTTTTTTTAACTCTTCAGGTTTTTAATTTTCCATTGCCTTCAGCTGGTATTAAAGGACAGGAGGTAACTGGTCAGTGCTACAGCCATAGTAGATTATAAAGCAAAACCCCCCCATTTCCTATATTAAATTATCTTAAGATGCAAATAATGAAGAGCCTTTAAGCATTGAAATCCTTCAGCGTTCAGAAAGGTAAGGAGTTTTCACTTCGAATCTTTAGGTACTGTTGTCCTTGCAATGATGGTATTGCACTACATAGACTGTTGTATATAAAGCTTTCAATGATATCTTTCTTCATTCAGTTGTTACTTTGTTGATGACGTTCATGTCAGACAACATTTGTTTCACTCAGGTTTAAATTAGAAGTCAGCTAGTTAGAATCAATAGAGTTACTCTAGCATAAAATAGAGAAAGATGAGAGCCACAGAGACAGTGAACAGATGGATCACCTAGCAATGCAAGTAAAAATAAGCAATAAAGTGAAGGTTTTAGAGGGTATTTCCAAAATAGCATAAAGGTTTTCTTGACACATCATTATACCTAAATTAGAAAGGTGCTAAAATGTAATCAGTGGACTGGATCCTTGTGATCCTCAAGGACAGTAAGCAAATTATGGTGAGATGTAGCTGAAAACCTACACATACTTTCTTGCATCACTCACTGAACAGAGACAGGGAGAGGCACTCAGACATCCATACAGACATCCATTTTTCTCCTAGGCCACTGACAATTCTGTGGGCCACCAGAGTGATGTAGAGATGGGATACTCTCTCTCTCTTTTTTTTTTGTTGTTGTTGTTTTCTTTTTTTGTTTTGTTTTGTTTTGTTTTGTTTTCATTAATTTTGTACCTTTCAACAATTAGCCTAGAATTCTATTCCATTTTGTATTTATGCATATCCAAAATAAGAATGAGACCTCCTTAAAGAATACAAGAAATATCTTTCAGAGAAGAGTTTCTTTGTTGCAGTTGATTTTTCTTTGTTAATAAGAGATTGAAAAGTAAGCTGTTTCAGACATCCAAACTTTATACCACTTGTGGGGCAGAGAGCAGATCTTTCTAAAACTTTCTAAAACATCTAAAACATTTTTCCTCAGTCATCACTGACAAGGGCTCTTACCACACTACCCAAATTACAGAAGGCAAAAACAGGGGTTCTAAGAATCAAGAATTGCCCACAATAGGGGAGGATCAGGTTTGAGACAACCTGGGGAACCTGAATGTGCATAAATCCATGGGACTTGATGAAATCCATCCACAGGTCCTGAAGGAGCTGGGTGATGAAGTTGCTAAGCTGGTTTACATCATATTTGAGAAATTGTGGCAATCTGGCAAAGTTCCCACTGACTGGAAAAGGAGAACATAACCCTGATATTTAAAAAAGAAAAAAAAAAAAAAGACCCAGGGAACTACAAGCCAGCCACTCTCACATCCATGTCTGGCAAGCTTATGGAGCAGATCCTCCTGCAATCTCTGCTAAGGCACATGGAAAATAAGGAGGTAATTAGAGACAGCCAACATGGCTTCACCAAGGGCAAATCCTGTCTGACAAATCTGATGGCCTTCTACAATACTGCCACAGACTTGGCAGACAAGGGCAGAGCAACAGACATCATCTACCTGGTATTTAGCAAAGCATTTGACACTGTCTTACATAACATCCTAATCTCAAAATTGCGAAGTCATGGATTGGATGGATGAACCACTCAATGGATCAAGAACTGGCTGGATGGCTGCACTCAAAGGGTTGTGGTCAACAGCTCAGTGTCCAAACGGTGACCAGTGACAAGTGGCATTCCTCAATGGTCAGTATTGGGACCAGTGCTATTTAACATCTTTGTTGGAGACATGGACAGTGGGATGGATTGCACCCTTAGTGAGTTTACTGGCAACACCAAGCTCAGTGACGCAGCCGACACGCTGGAGAGCAAGGATGCAATCCAGAGGGACCTGCACAGGCTAAAGAGGTAGTCTAGTTCAACCAAGCCAAGTGCACAGCCGTGCACCTGGGGCTTGGCAATCCCAGGCATAAATACAGGCTGGGCAGAGAATGGCTGGAGATCAGTCCTGAGGAGAAAGACTTGGGAGTGCTCATGGATGAGAAGCTCAACGCGAGCCAGCAGTGTGCACTGGCAGCTCAGAAAGCTAACTGCATCCCGAGTTGCATCAAATGATGCATGGCCAGCAGGTCTTCCTCTTCTCTGCTTTTGGAGACCCCACCTGGAGTATTTTGTCTAGCTCTGGAGTCCTCAACATAGAAAAGACATGAAACTGGTGGAACAGGTCCAGCAGAGGGCCACAAAGATGGTCAGAGGGATGGAGTACCTCTTCTATGAAGACAGCCTGGCTGTTCAGCCTGGAGAAGAGAAGGCTCTGGGGAGATCTTAGAGCAGCCTTCCAGTATCTGAAGTGAGCCTACAGGAGACCTGGAGAGGAACTCTTTGTCAGGAAGTGTAGTGGTAGGACAAGGGGTAATGGTTTTAAATTGGAAGAGGGGAGAATTAGGTTGGATATTAGAAAGCAATTCTTTCCTGTGAGGGTTGTGAGACACTGGAAGAGGTTGCCCAGAGAAGTTGTTGATGCCCCATCCCTGGAAGTGTTTAAGGCCAGGCTGGATGGGGTTTTGAGCAACCTGCTCTAGCGGGGCTTGGGACTGGATGATTTTTAAGGTCCCTTCCAACTCTAACCATTCCATGATTCTATGATCTAGAACTACCTGTAATCTTGAACCAGCAACTGACATTTGAGTATCAGGGGAAAAAATATATATATAATCACGTCACAGCAGTGTTCTGTAATGGAAAGATCTGTAGCCTTAAATATAACAAAAAAAAAAAAATAAAAAAAAAAATCTGTTAAACTGGTTCTTGGAACACAAGTGCATTTCACAGAAATTTGTAGATTGCTTATACATCATTAAGCAATCTTCAACATGGGGGTTGTTCTTGCAAGACTAAAAACTTTCTGTATCAATAGATACTAAACCGGGTAGATGAAGAAAATTCTAACTTACTAAGAAACAATTTTGTCATTTTCAGACATTGCTGAATGCCATCCTACCCTTTACAAAACTGGTAACTGAATGATGTACAAAGTGTGTTTATTTGATGAAAAATGCTAACATGCAGGTATATTTTTCATGAGAAATATGATTATAAGCAACTTTTGGGGTTTTTTTTTGAGAGATAAGACACATGTTTAAGGAATCCTTAACAGAACATAATTGTTTTTAAAATAAACTTTTTCTATTTTTTCTTTTTTTTTTTTTCCCCGAAAGTGATTTGAGATTTCTTTAATATAGTGTACTGCAACTAGAAGTTCTATTACTTCAAAGATTATTATTAAATTCACAGGGAAAAGTAACTTCTAGTATAGTAATCTCTTTATTTTCTCAAACACATAGACACTGATTGTAGTCAGTATGAAGTGCATTCAGGTGCCTAAAAAAAGTCTTGTTTCTTGGCATGTTAATTTAATAATTTTGCTTTATGCCCAATCAGCAGTGAAAACTGCTCAAGCAATTTGGCAAAATAAACATTTTAAAGAGAAGTTGCATTGCTATATATTTATAAAGCTTCAAACCCCTTTTTGCCATACATATTCATTTTTTCATTAATACTATTGCAAACATTAAAAAATGAAAAGTCTATGCAATATGTTGGTTTGAACAGCACTCATATTCTTAACATATTTTACAATTACATTTTTCATATGCAGTTCTTCACAAAAAGTATTTTTATGGAAAAAATATCTCAGCAAACAACTATTATCAGTCATTTAATTTCATTCAGACCTCAGCTTCTCAAACTCTTCAACTGTGAAAAAGTAAATAGGTTATTGCAACTAAATCTGCGTATATGAAACAATGTGGCAGAATAGATGACAAGTGACATTTACTCTTGTTTAAATTGAAGATTTTAAGCTATCTAAGTTTTGAATATCTGAAAACTGATGAACCAGTGGCTCAGTACAATCTTTCATTTGCTTCCTCTCAGCACTGACAAAATGACTTCTGAAATAAGTTTTAATTTTATTGGAAATTGATTTGGAACACACTCCTTTGCAATGACATAGCTGTACAGTTGTAATTTCCCACTGAGTCAGTGGGAAATAGTTGTCTTTTTTTCTCGTACTACTCTAAGTAGATTTTTGTGGGTAAACTGACCGTACGATAGGAGTCAGAATAATAATAATAATAGTAATATAAATAAATAAATAAAAGATTTTACACACTTTACCAGAATTAAAACAGCATCAAACTTCTCAAGGTGATTAGTAGAGCACTGTACGTGCCCTTTTCATATAATCTTAGAATCATATTGGTCAAGAGAGACCTTTAAGATCATCAAGTCCAACCATTAGCTTAATACTGACCACTTAACCACATCCTTCAGCACTACATATACACGTCTTTTAAATATCTCCAGAGATGGCTACTCAACCGCTTCCCTGGGCATCCTACTCCAATACTTGACAACCCTTTCAGATGAGAAATTTTTCCTAACATCCAATCTAAAACTCCCCTGATGTAACTTCAGGCCGTTTCCTCTTGCCTTATTGCCTGTTACTTAGGAGACTGATCCCCACCTCACTAAAACCTCTCTCAGGTAGTTGTAGAGAGTGATAAAGTCTCTTCTCAGCCTCCTTTTCTTGAGGCCAAGAAACTCTAGTTCCCTCAGCCGCTGCCTGTAAGACTTGTGCTCCAGCACCCCTCACCAGCTTTGTTGCCTTTCTTTGAATGTGCTCCAGCACCTCAATGTCTTTTGTGTAGAGAGGGGCCCAAAACTGGACACAATATTCGAGATGCAGCCTCACCACTGCCAAGTATAGTGGTACATTCTCTTCCCTCATCCGTCTGGCCACACTTTTTCTAATATAACACAGGATACTATTCTTGCCCATCTCAGCATACTGCCAGTTCATATTCAGCCAGCTGATGACCGATACCCCCAGGCATTTTTCCGCCAGGCAGCTTTCCAGTCACACCTCCCCAGACCTGCAGTGCTGCATGGGGTTGCTGCAAACCAAGTGCAGGACCTGGCACGTGGCCTTGATGAACCTCATCCCATTGGCCTCAGCCCACGGATCTAGCTTGTCCAGATCCCTCTGTAGAGGCTTCCTACCCTCAAGCAGAGCAACACTGCTGCCCATCTTGATGACATCTGCAAACTTACCAAGGGTGCACTTGATCCCCTCATCCACATCATTGACAAGGATATTAAACAGAACTACCCCCAATACTGAGGCCTAGGGGACACCACTTGTGACCAGCAGCTGACTGGATTTAACTCCATTCACCACAACAATTTGGGCCCAGCCCCCCAGATAGTTTTTCACTCAGCAAAGAGTACCCCTGTGCAAGCCATGAGAAGCCAGTTTCTCCAGGAGAATGCTGTGGGAAACAGCATAGAAATCTTTACTAAAGTCTAGCTAGATAATATCTACAGCCTTTCTCTCGTCCACTAAGCTGGTTACCTTGTCATAGAAGGAGATCAGGTTAGTCAAGCAGGACCTGCATTTCATAAAGCNTCATTGACAAGGATATTAAACAGAACTACCCCCAATACTGAGGCCTAGGGGACACCACTTGTGACCAGCAGCTGACTGGATTTAACTCCATTCACCACAACAATTTGGGCCCAGCCCTCCAGATAGTTTTTCACTCAGCAAAGAGTACCCCTGTGCAAGCCATGAGAAGCCAGTTTCTCCAGGAGAATGCTGTGGGAAACAGCATAGAAATCTTTACTAAAGTCTAGCTAGATAATATCTACAGCCTTTCTCTCGTCCACTAAGCTGGTTACCTTGTCATAGAAGGAGATCAGGTTAGTCAAGCAGGACCTGCATTTCATAAAGCCATGCTGATTGTGTACTGAAATACTATTTGAGTATGTTTGTACTGCTGACTAGTTGGAATTAGGAACTGAGTTTAAGCACTGCTCCCCTAACCTCATCAACATTGTTTAGTTGTTAGGTCACTCTTTCTGTCTATTTCAGATTATTCCAAGTAGCTCCCTCCAAGGCCAGTGTCCATCACAAAACGCATGAATCAGTCAGTGTAATTAATGATGGGGGAGGAGACTTACCACGCTTTTTCATTATGCAGTATAGCTATACCCTCTAAAAAAGTTGTATTACATCATGATTTTCAAAGACTCATTGTAAGGCAAAGCAGTAATTGTACAGAGTGTTTACACTAAATTCTGATGAGACTTACTAAACAAATACTAGAATAAAAATAAAAGAGGAAGATTGGGAGGAAAGAAAAAGGTCCAAAGAGATGCTGGAAACATATTAAGAGAAATCAGTAAAACAGAGTGACTTCTAATGCAAAGAAAAATCTAGTTCTCTCAAATTTAGCTCATTTTTCATCCATACCTTCACAAAACCAAGTAGATAAAATCTATGTGTCCTGGAGAGCATCAGATTTTTTCATGATTTGTTAAAGACCTCCATATATGCTCATAATATTGAAGAAATAATTTTTTCTGTCTAACTCCAGATGTGGACTGCTCAAACCACTAAAGATGGGTCAGAATCTTTTCACACTTCCATGCTGTAACTTTTACAGAAACAGCAGCTTTTTCAATGGTAATTGCAGCTAGTCTGAGCAGACTGACTGTTGTCCGTTACCAAGATGAGACACAACTAAACAAACATAGATTTTTATAATGCACACACCTCTATTTGAGCTTGCTATCTAGTCAGTGAATAAAAATAAGAATTTCTACAAAAGTATTTCTCTTTTAGAGATCTCAAATGTATAGGGAAGTCCATATCCTAAAAATCCCTATCTCTCCACTTTAAATCAGAAAGGATCCTAAGCATGAGTTGGTCACATGTAGCCATATGTTATGCACATACAGTGAAAGTAGTCTGCCAAGACAAATCCACAGACTTTGGTATTTCAAAGTCTTGTCAACTTAAGGATATCCTTAAGTAAGCTGCTAGTTTGTATCCCCAGGAAGTCACTGACACCACTTTTCTCAGCTATACTGATGTTGAGCATCTACTTCATCATTTCTCCTTTACTGAAACACGTTATATAGGCCTATAACTTCCCAACCCTTGAACATACCCCACATATGCAATCACTGACTGTTCTCCGTGAGCTTCCGGGCTCATGTTTCCATGGCCTCTGAAAAACAAAGTTTCTTTTGTCATTAGCATCCTTCAGATCATTTCCATATTTCTCTTCCTTTGTCTCATCACAGAAAAATCCATCTAATGAATCTCAGTCTTATCATGAAAAGTCCAATGTTAGTAATAAGGAAGATGAATATTGTATGGGAGAATACTTAGCAGAGACATCATAACATGAAGAAACTTTTGTGACTAGCCACTATCTGTAGGAAAAAAAAAATCCAATAAATTATCTTGTGTATTCAAGAATGTGTTTACATGAAAGCAATACTCTCTTCCCTTAGGACTGAAGATATTCTAAAAAAAAAGTACATCCTTCACAGTTTTATAAATTGATAGAGGAGGACAGCATCTTAATCCAGAACAATTAAATAATTAAAAGATGAATACATAAAAAATTAATTCTAGGCAACATAGAACATTGATTCCAGCAAAACAAATGGTAAAGTTCTTTAGTACAAAGCTAAGTACTCACAAAGGAAGGAGAGAAACAAAGCAAGGAGCACACAGAGTATATCTGATCCCCTGACACTAGTGGCTATGGGGTCACCCTGGGAAATTACACAATTGCAGAAACTCAGCTCCGATTGCATCTCATTGACAATTTTCTACAATAATTGAATTTTCAGTGAAGGAGTTCAGAAGAGTCCCTTGATATTATTTTCATTGTCCATCAACACTTTCTGAATTCCCGAATATAGCTTCTTACATGTGACCTAAGTTCCTAAACTTCTACCACAGAAAATGGCAGGCAGGGCTATAATTTGCTTTCCAAAAAAACCCACAAAAACATCTATTGCATTTTAAGCATTTAATGACATCCCTCCCACTCCCAACACTCCTCCACAAGAACATTTACATCCCACAGATCTTTTGCCCTATTTACTTGCCCCCTACAGGCATGTTAGATTCTCCAGGACTTCTTAAGTTGTGAAAGACATCTGTTATTTGGCAACTTCACAGAGCTTCTGATATTCATTACCTTTAACTGCAACTTACACATCTAGGCAGGTACACACCTGAACTGAATCTCACCATAAGATTTGTCTGAAATTTCTCTCCACTCTTCCTCAAGTGTCCTTTGAGTAACATCAACTGCTTTTTTCTTAAATTATGATGTGGTACGGTTCTAGGAATAGTTCACTTAAAGGATTGCTCCAAGAAAGTTGTACGCAGAAACACCAGACTTTCCTTTCTCTACCAGCCCAGTTATCTTGTATCTTATTGTCCTTTGAAATGGCAGTGTCCTCTCACAGATTCATATCACACTTCAAAACATGAGATGTGCCCTCCATTTCATGCAGTAGAACATTGCTCTGAAAGATATCACAAAGCTCTCATATTAGATTAGACACCTTTAACTTAGAAAAAAATATTTTAAAAAATAAATATTTGCATGAAAAATGCTAATTTTCAGTCAAATGCTTGATTCCCCCACCAGATGGGAAATGGGCCCAAAGACCAGCTGTGGACAGCTGATTTGTGTCAGGGGCAGTTAGTCCTCTGTATTATGGATGTCAGTCACCCTGCTTAAGCATCAGTCCCTCCATTATTTAGTGGTAAAACCAAAGTCAGGTGGTTTATTATGTCTAAGTATTTAATAAACAATAACCAATATCAAGTTTCTAAAACTTTAATTCTCTTAACCAACTTAAAAATTTAGAAATACATTAAGCAATCCTAGAAAAAAATAGTTCTACTCTCCAGAACTACAGATGAGCTATGAGGATGATTAATCTCTCTACAGTAACTTACTGCTTAATGGTCCTCACAAAAGGTTTTAATTTCATTCTTAAAAGATTGCAATAAGTGTAACTGCTATGATTAATCCTTCATTTTATTATTTGTTGCTTCTATTACTTCTTGTCAATTAAGTCATGGACAATCTTTTTGCAGGGAAAGAGAACCGCAATGCCCATTTTACTCCAAACCCATAAAACTCAATTTACAACACTAAGGTATACTTCTGTAGAGGGAAAAGTTGATTGACAGTCTTTATTGACTTCTGATGGGAAATACCAGTTGTCCAGCAGCACCAGGTGGGATGAGGCAAGACAAGAAAAAGAAAGATTCTGTTGCCCACACTAATAAATAAAATAAATTTAATAATATTCTACTAACTCGAAAATCTAAATCAAAATAAACTATTTTTTAATCCCTTGGGATTTAGATAATACATTTGGTATCATGATATTTCTAGCATTTATATTCTGTGGTCAACCTCTAAATAAAAAGGGTTTTTAAAGTTATAGTCAACACTCTTTCACTAAAATGTCATTGCTGAGGGATTACATATTTCATGCAATTTGTCTCTGATTTTCATTTTCTTAAAAATAAGTTTTGATTGCAACCTGATTTAGCTTTTCACACATCTGACAGTGATTTATTTCCCACTGATATATAACAATCATTATCAAAGGCATACATAAATATGTAAATGTATACATGGTAGTGCGTGTTTTTAGGAAAATTACCCATTTATCAGCCCTGACTTGGAGCTACTGATTGATTTGATAAAAGCTGTTTGACACAGGAATTCTGTGTTGTTACATTTATATTTTTTCACTGCTCACAGAAGTATTTTTCCAATTACTAACCGCATTTAGCTACCGAAAAAATTTCACAGCTTTTGTTCAAGTGGAGTGTATGTTTATTTGTTAGTCTATAAATAAGCAAAAACTGGAAGATATTGTGACCTAGTACACCTAGAAGTATAAAAAAAACCCTGAAACAACACTGAGCCAGCAATGTGCCCTTGTTGCCAAGAGGGCCACTGGAATCCTGGACTACATAGGGAAGAGTCTGGCCAGTAGGTCGAGGGAGGTCATTCTCCCCCTCTACTTTACACTGGTGAGGCCACAACTGGAATACTGCATTCAGTTCTGGGCTCCCCAGTTCAAGTGAGACAGGGAACTACTGGAGGGAGCCCAGCATAGAGCAAAAAAGATGATGAAAGGATTGGAGTGTCTCCCTTATGAGGAAAGCCTGAGAGAGCTGGGACTCTTCAGCCTGGAGAAGGGAAGGCTGAGCTGGGAACCTTATTAATGCTTGTAAGTATCTGAAGGGAGGGTTGAAGGAGGATGGAGCCAGACTCTTCTCAGTGGTTCCCTGTTGCAGAATGGCTGCGGGAGCAGGGCCATGGATCCACGGAAGCATTGTACAAGCAATCCTCTTGTTAGCCTAAGTGTTTAGCATAAGTAGGATTTTAGCCACAGTAGGCCTCAGTGAGAACTGCAGGTTACACTGACAAGGAAGAAGAGCCAAGGTCACACAGACCCTGCGAGAATGATAAACAAGGAGAGAGGGAGAGTGTCCTTCTGGAATGTTGGAGAACCTTGAAGCAGAAACTGCAAGTAGGAGGTGTATGAACATGTAATCTTTAGAAGCCTAGCCAATTAGTGTGTGACAAGTAGGCATAATTTACAATAAGTGTATAAATATCTGAGCTATCCGAATAAACGCTGGAGCTTGCTTTATCACTCATATTGAGTCGTCCGCATGTCTTCCCGGGCCCCTCCCAGCAGTTCCCAGAGACAGGACCAGGGGCAATGGCCATAAACTAAACACAGGAAGTTCCATTTGAATATAAGGAAAAACTTCTTTATGGTGAGGGTGACAGAGCACTGGAGCAGGCTGCCCAGGGAGGTTATGGAGTCCCTTTCTCTGTACATCTTCAGTCTTGAAGATCTGGATGCAGTCCTGAGTAATGTGCTCTAGGCAATCCTGCTTTAGCAGGGGAGTTGGACTAGATGATCAT
>VXBW01008241.1:446185-475840 GCA_013400375.1 Thinocorus orbignyianus
ATTCTTTAAGAAGCCAAATTGAACAACATTCTTTTATAAATACTTGCTTAAAGGAAAATGACTACTTAAAACTCTTTCAAGGGTAACAGGAAAGACAAGTACCAACCAACATAACTTCCAACTTTTCTTTGTCCAATTAATTGCTGGAGTGAGAATAAGCTACTTTTCTTTGCTAAAAAGGTTGATCAATACTTTTTAAAGTAAAAAGATAAAGAGGAACAAACAGAAAGCAAACAAAGATGATTAAAAGTAGGGCAGCTGAGCATTTTAAAAGCAAAACTAAGCTTCTTCCGAGCTCCATATCTGATAAAATGTTTCTTAGAGTCTTACAGTGTCAGCATTTTACAAGAAATTCAGGGCAAATGCCATGCTCAGGCAAGCTCATATTAATCACTGCCTAAGCAAAATAGCAAATGTTAGTATGTCATTCCAGAAAATGTTTATGAATTATTCACCTATGCAGTTTTGTCCTTCTTAAAGGGCTATCAGTTTAACTTTCTTCTTTCATAGTCATGCTTATAACTGCATAGAATAGCTGCTTCTGTTATGAGAAAAGTACAAAACGTTTTTGTAGTGTGGTAGAGGAAAATTACTCTTTCAGTTAACTCATACAACTTCAACAGAATTTGTATATCTACTAGCAAGGCCAACAGATATTGCTCATCTGTTCCTTAAGTGTTGTACAAATTTGACTTTTGCACTACTTCAAGAAAAAAGGCATTCTGTGGTGTTGTAAATCACTATGCATTTAAGCAAGGAAACATCCTTTCTGAAAGAAGAGTCTTCAAATGCCATTGCTCATGCTTAGAGCTACCAAGACAATTATTGTGAAAGTTTTCCCAGTTTGCAGACTACAAGTCTAAAACTTGCAGGTGTTATTTCTATAACCTGCCTAAATAGAAAACATATCAAGCTTTTAAAAATTAAAGGCTAATGTTTGGGGTTTTTTTTGGTCATGTCGCAGTTTTAGGCCCGGTTGGCCACTGACAAGATAACATTCTCTCTCCCATCTCTCTCGAAGGAGAAGAAGAGGAAATATAAAGAGACTTATAAGTTTAGAAAAAACTAAACTACTTCATTGAAATATTAATAATAAAGTAAAATGGAAATAATGAAATAGTTACAATATATGCAAAAAATATATAAAAAATATATATACACATTGTATATATATAATGTATATACATTACATACAAGTTCCTAGGTAGATGTCACTGACAGGCACTGGGAAACTTCCAGACTGAACTCAGTGGCGAATGGGAACTGGATTCCAGATCTACATTCACAGAAACATAGAATCATTCAGGTTGGAAAAAACCCTTGGGATCGAGTCCAACAAGTGAGAAGAGACCAGCACCAACTTGTCTGCAACATCCTTTCAAGTAGTTGCAGACAGTGGTCTCCCTTCAGCCTCCTCTTCCTCAAACTAAACAATCCCAGCTCCCTCAATTGCCCTTCATAAGATTTATTCTCCAGGTCCTTCACCACTTTGTTGCCCTCCTCTGCACTTGCTCCAGCACCTCAATATCTCTCTTGTGTTGAGTTGCCCAGAACTGGACACAATACTAAAGGTGTGACCTCACCAATGCTGAGTACAGGGGGACAATCACCTCCCTATTTCTTCTGGTCACACTATTTCTGATACAAGCCAGGATGCCATTGGCTTTCTTGGCCACCTGAGCACAGTACTTGCTCATATTCAGCTGCTTGTCAACCAGAGCCTTCAGGTCATTTTCTGCCAGGCAGCTCTCCAGTCACACTTCCCCAAGCCTGTAGCGATGCATGGGGTTGTTTTGGCCCAAGTGCAGAACCTTGCACTTGGCCTTGTTGAAGCTCATATCACTAATATCGGCCCACCAATCCAATCTTTCCAAGTCCCACTGCAGAGCTTCCCCACTCTCATGCAGATAAACACTCCCACCTAACTTGGTGTTATCTGTAAATTCGCTGATGGTACACTCTATATCCTTGTTGAGATCATCAATAAAGTGATTAAACAGAAATAGTCCCAACACTGAACCCTGAGGAACACCACTTCTGACCAGTTGCTATCTGGATTTAACTCCATTGAGCACCACTTTTTTGGATCTGTCCATCCAGCCAGTGCTTGATCCAGCAGATCATATGCTCATCCAAGCCATGAGCAGCCAGCTTTTCCATGAGAATTCTGTGGGGGACAGTGTCAAATGCTTTTCAAAAGTCCAGGTATGCGGTATCCACAGCCTTCCTCTCATCTAATAATCAGATCATCTTGTCATAAAAAGAGATGAGGTTTGTCAGGCAGGACCCGCCTTCCATAAACCTATGCTGAATAGGCCTGATCCCCTGGTTGTCCATTACATGGTTTGTGATGACACTCAAGATGATCTGCTCCATGACCTGCCCTGGTATCGAGGTCAGGCTGACAAGTCTATAGTTTTCCAGATCCTCCTTTTTGCCTTCCTTGTAGATGGCTGTTACATTTGCTACCCTCCAGTCCATTGGGACCTCCTCAGTTAGTCATGACTTCAGGAAAATGATGGAAAGTGGCTTGGCAAGCTCATCTTCCAACTCTTTCAGCACTCTTGGGTGTAACCCATCCAGTCCTTATAGACCTGTGTGCATCCAGGCAGTGCAGTAGGTCACTGATCACTTCCTCTCTGATTACGATGTCCTCATTCTGCTTCCCCTCCCTGTGTCCTAGCTCCTGAGGTCAGGTCTCCGGGGAACAGATAGTTCCACCACTAAGTACTGAGGTAAAGCAGGCATTGAGTCTACACATGGATCAAGATCAACTGACAGGGTCCTCCTTTGGCATCAGTCATTAAAGAAAGTCATTGAAGAAAAGTCAACCTGATTTCTTTAACCCTTCAGCTTTTATACCGAGCATGGTAGATGGGATGGAATAAGCTATTGGTCCATTTTGGGTCAACTGACCTGTCTACTCCTTCCCACAGGTGAGAGCCCCCCACAGGGTAAACAACCAACTCAGCTGACCCTGATTGCCACAGCAACAAGTATAAGCAAGAAGCTCTCCCACTAAACAGAAAGTTGGCTTTTCTCCACCCCAAACCAGAACAGTGTTATTTCTACAACCTGCATAAACAAAAATAATTTCATCTCATGCATTTAAGAATTTAAGCCTTATAATAATTTTGGTGGGTTTTTTTCTTTCTTTCTTTTGTTGTTATTGTTGTTGTTTTGGTTTGTTATTATTTATTTTATGAATAAGAGAATCCAGAACTGGTAACATCTCAAAATAAGCAGTTAAATCAGACCTTAGTTGCATTATACATGTCGTCACATACACACATGCACATGCACATACAGAAACACAACCACAAACATAAATTGATATGTCTCCCCACTATCACAATCTGTTTTAATGGAAGCCAGCTCCAGTTAAGAAATTTAATAAGCTGTTAACTTTTAGTTCCAAAATAGAAAGAAGAATGTGAAGGTGCTTCTAGCAGTGCTCTTGACTCTCTTGTTTGACTAGGCAGAGGTAACTTTGACTTACCCATTTTCTAATGAAGCTAAGCTTCAGCCTAACTGAGATTCAGATGATGTTTAAGCCAAGATAAACAACCAAGTGGAGATATTTTCAAAGTCTAATGAGGACTTTTGTCAGCTTCCTTCTTTAAATTTTCCAGTCAGAAAGGCAGAGAGAAGAACCAATCTAGTGTACTTAGAGGATCACTAAATACTAGTGTTTTCTTTTCAGAGTTTACCAGATGCTTATGTCTATAACTAATTCAGTCCCTAGTTCAACAATTGGAATTTTTGTTCTGAGTAGGTCCTTCTTCATTCCAGAGGACTGAAGTTATTATCTCCAGACAGAGAGAGAGATAAACAGCACTTCTTCAAAGAGAAGCATGACTATTCAAAGCAATCTTAAGAGTATTTAAAAAAAATAAACAAACAAACAAACAAATTGAAAAGTAAACCTCATTCCTGGTATTCTCCTGATTGCTTTTAGCAGTTTTTCCTACCAAGCTGGCATTGATTTCAACTGAGATCAACGCATGGTGACATGGATCTGGGTCATAAGGGGTCTTTGTCACTGGAGAAACTGATGCTAGTGTTCTGCTACCTAGTTACCCCCTTACTGTGTTGCTAATGTTGCTGTCATTTCTATTTACCTATGACATGTTTCATATACCTATTGGGTTGCATAAATAATGATTAAGACATTGTAGGATACCATATTTCATATATTGCTTTCCTCTGAGTGACAGTCACTTTCTGCTTCGCTTCTTTTATTGCCATTAGCATCTAACGCCTTCCCAAGCTTCTCCATAGTTAGTGGGTTCAATATAAAAGGAGTCTTTGAAACAGTTTAAAATTTGAACATCTAACAAGAGAAGATAGGGAGGTCAAATTTATAAAACTACTTTGTAGCAGGGCTATGTATTGAAAATGTAGAAGACGAGCAAATGAAATGCATGAAATCTTAAAATAATAAGTTCTGTATGTGTATAGTAACTTCATTCTTAATCCCCTAGAGACATTTAAGTAATGTTCCAACTGTAGCTTTTATCTCCTTTTCTGAAATTCTCCTCTCTTTGTGACATGGTAGAAAGATAAATACATACATATAAGAAGATGTCCAATAACTCTCAAGTAAACTGTTGTGAAAGCTTACTGCCAAGAAACTAACACAATGTGGAATTTAGAAAAGATATATCTAGATCCTTTTTTTTGCTTTGCTGAAGTGTATTTTCCCATTCTGACTTTTGGAAGATTTTCTTTGTCCTTCATACTTGGAATCCAAATATAAATGTTGTAGCAGAAGAAAATATTTATTTATCTATCTATTAATTTTTTTATATTACTTGGTATCCAGTGGTAGGATGTGTGGGAATAGTTTATAACTGCATCAGGAGAGGTTTAGACTTGACTTTAGGAATCATTTATTTTCAGAGAAGGTGTTTGAACACTGGAACAGGCTTCCTGATTGATGTCCTGTGTCTGTCAGTGTTTTCGAGGGATTTGCAAAGTGCCCTTAATAATTTTTGGACAGCCCTGAACTGGTTAGGTGTTGGGCTAGGTGGTTATCATAGGTCCCTTCCAACTGAAATATTCTAGTCTATCCTAACCTATCCTATTCTGTTTATTTATTTTGCTGAATCATTCTTAGTATCCTTATTACTATTTTCTTTATTTTAAGTATCTCCTGAGTTAGGTGGTCATGATATTCAACTAAGTCTGACAGTTTGAAACTATGCATTGAAAAGTACAATGAATTATTATTAATTGCTCTATTCTAATGCACTGGAAGTTGGCTGTTCCTGTGCAAGTGCCTCTTTCCACTTGTCTAAGCTACAAATTGTTCTGACATAATGTTATAACTACATTATAATTGCAGATTGGGAGAACTATGTGCCATAGAAGGTAGTTTGATGCTAGAGGTTATGGTAGGTTAATGTACCTTGATTAAAGCAATGAAACACATTAGTAGAAGAATAAGTGAGGGTCACCCTCCTGGAATTATATGTCACGAGATTTGAAAACTATTTATTCTGATTCGCAACATTAGAAGAACCAGTTTATATTTATGAATAGCTTATTGTGGTCTTCATACTGCTATTTTCGTATGAAATACTATTTTAAATAGTAAACGTGTTTGTGTGACTACACACACATAAGTACAACTTAACATACATGAAAGAATGGAAATGTATTCCTCATATTAGCATAAGAATACACAACAAAGTCCCCTTTCCTATACACGCAGCCCAGGATACAGTTAGCTTTCTGGGCTGCCAGCATACAGTGCATGCAAATAAAGGTTCAGGTTCTGACTCCAGGCCTTGCCCCCTCCAGTTGCTAGTTTCTGGACATACAAGCCCCTCAGGTGTGCAGTTCCACTCCAGTTGCTGATACTCAGACCTCTAATCCTGTTTGCTTGGTAGCCTGGCTTGAAATTTGCTTACATTTACCACTCAGAACAGAGAGTGCTACACAGAGAAGACAGTTAGAAACAAGATTTAATAGGAATGTAGTACAGACTGTGGTGGTTGAGCACAGGGCTTATTGAGAGGAGCTTAGGGAGCAGCAATCCATTTATGTCTAGCTGGACACTTTTACACCCTTCTCCCTTTATTTTCTCACACTCATTTGCCCCTGACCCATCTCAATGCCCCCCTTTCCCTGCCTTCGCCCTTCCCCTAATCACTCCAGAATACACTTTACATGCTCACACATTTCAAGAATCCTCTTAAAACTTCCATAGGAAGATTTACAAAGTGCCTTAGAGCTTTTCCATGGCGCCCCAATAAAGTGGCCTGTCACATACCCCTTTAGGCAGTAACTCCTTCAGCCTGCAAGGTGATCTAGGCAGAGAGTTTATTTTCTTCAGTCCTCTCAAGGGAAGACCGGGGTCTGACCATCTTTCTGTGGAGGACTACATATGAGTGCATTTATTGTTTGTTAATTTCAATTGTATTAAATTGCAATTATTGTGTTTCAGTGCTTGTGAACACAGGTCAGATTGTTTTTGAAATTCTGGATCTGAATTCATCTTACCCAATTTTTGCACTTTAGGAACCCTCACAAATTATGAGCATCGACAGTTTTAGGGCCAGACAAGTTGGGATGCTCTGTTTGCCCTGAAGACTTTGACGGTGTTCCTCCACTCAGCATCATTTCTCTGATTTTCACTGATCTTTGTGATTTTACAGATCTTCAGCTTTCAGTCATGTAGTCTAAAAGGACTGTAAGTCTTCTCATGACTTCACATGTGACTCTCCTAGACATATTTTCTGATGTGACACAGGTAGTCCTGAAAAAATTTACTAAAAATGGAATAAAATATGTCACTTCATAAAATAACAAATCTAGCATAGATTATCCCTCAGTATTATGTAGTTTATTTCTGGACATTTAGTTATTACTTCTAAAATAATGTATTTAAAGACAAGGAAAAGAAGAACTTTGACATAATATGCCTTTTTATTTTATTGAACATTCAATATACAAGTAATTAGGTCATTATATTTCACTTACATAGTTGTGCATTATTCATCCATGTCTTAGTACTGTAACTGAATTTTTTGTAATCTCACTTGGACTTTACCCACTATTACAACAGGTTTCTCTCATACAACTTTTATATCACCCGGATTTATATAACAATTCTATTTATCTGAATTTACCCTACTGAAAGTCAGTTTGCTGTAGTATTTCTTCAGAAACTGAAAAACTTGTAATATAGAGGGAAAAATATATTAAAAAGTGTGCATGTATGGGTACATATTTATATATAATCCAAGCTTAAAAATTTATTTTGAAATGAAGACTGAAAACATATATCATATCTCATGGTTGTAAAAAAAAACCCAAACAAATTATAAGGATATTTTACTTTTCTTTAACCAATATGTTAAAAATACAGGAAATTTAGAGTTACGTTTACTGAGCTAAGCAAATCAATCAACATATGTTATTTTATTTATATTGTAGAATTTTGTTTATTGGCAAGGGACTTTGATGCTTATGAATCCAGGTCAGATTGAGCTCTGTTTGTAACATCCTGAACCTGACAATTTAATTTTTGCACTTCAATGACTCTCTTAAATTAGGAAACAGTTTGTCCGTGGCTATTTCCAGGCAGAGAATTCACTAAGAGGGTTAAGGTGCCTGCTTTTCCTTCCATCTACAGGCCCTGGCAGGTGTGTCTTGTCATCCTGTGCCATCTGAGACAGATAAAGTCTAATGACCTCACAGATCTCTTTTCTACTTAATGTTAGGGTAGCATCTACAGCCTTTTATATTGAGTGGACACATACCATCAGAGGTCCATATTGGGCCTGACACTATTCAATACCTTTGTAATGACATAGACAGAGGGACTGGGTGAATCCTCAACAAGTTTTTAGAATACATCAAGCTGGGTGGTGCAGTTAATATGCTAGAGGGTAAAGATATCCGAGGAACCTCAGCACACCTGAGGAGTAGGCCCTGATGACCCTCTTGAAGTTCAACAAGACCAAATGCAAGTTCCATCACCTGGGTTGGGGCAATCCTTAATATCAGCGTAGACTAATGGCTGAATGGATTGATAGCAGCCCTGACAAGGACTTGGGGGTACAAGTGGATGAAAAATTGGACATGAGCCGTCAATGTGTGCTTGCAGTCGAGAAAGCAAATTATTTCCTGGGCTGCATCAAAAGAAGCTTGACCAGCAGGTTAAGGTAAGTGATTCTGCCCCTCTTCTCTGCTCATGTGAGACCCTACCTGGAGTACAGCTCCTAGTTCTAGAGTACCAGCACAAGAAAGACATAGACTTGTTAGAGCAGGTCCAGAGAAGGGACATGAAAATGGCCAGAAGGCTGGAACATATTTCCTCTGAAGGAAGGCTGAGAGCATTAGTAATGTTTAGCCTGGAGAAGAGAAAGTTCCAGGGAGATGCAATCGCAGCCTTTCAATGTATAAAAGGGGCCTGTAAGAAAGATGGAGACTTAAATACGGTCTGTATTGACAGAACAAGGGGCAAAGACTTTAAACTGAAGAGGGTAGATTCAAACTAGATATAAGGTGTTTTTTGTGATAAGGGTGGTGAGACACTGGAATAGGTTGCAGGAGAAGTTGTGGATGCCCCATCACTGGAAGTGTTCAAAGTTGAGTAGGATGGGCTTTGAGAAACCTGGTCTAGTGAAAGGCATCCCTGCCAATGGTGGACAGGTTGAACTAAATGATCTTTAAATGTTCCTTCCAACCCAAACCATTGTATGATTCTATCATTCTCTGATACAGTAGTAAGTACTATTGTTTTAACATACTCCATCCTTTCTCCTCTGTCATTCTTTCATATTTCTGCCAACTTTTATGGCTTTTATCCTGTGTTCATACTGTAAGAGGCATTTTGATGTTGCTCAGGTCAGCCCTGAATTTGTCATGCAGTTGGATTAGATGATCTTTGAAGGTCCCTTCCAATGGAAATAGCCTATTCTATTCTATTCTATTCTATTCTATTCTATTCTATTCTATTCTATTCTATTCTATTCTATTCTATCCTAATTTACTCAGTTCCTATCCTATCCTTGTGGCAAGCTTTTATTTTCTTATGCTTCCTTCTCTTCCTTTTTGCTTTTAGTAAGCACGTTACTGCAATGGATCTAAAGAGACTGAACAGTGAAGACCATTGTTCCAAAACAGATCCTTCACTGTTATGTGAATGTGCAATTTTTACTTTGTCAGAAACCTGAGACAAACAAAATTGCTTTCAAACAGCTTTTTTTCTCAAAGATGCCTCAGTAGGCTTGTTCAATTTTGTAGTTCGTTCATCTCTTGGTCAGAGATTATACACTGCTAGTATTTTTCTAGATTTCTAATTTGTTTGGTGGCTTTTTTTCCATATAGAGTAACATCTGTCTGGGCATATTTAAAATCTAGTCTCTCTCAAACTTAACCAATTTTAAATCTTTTCGGAGTATAACTCTCGCTTTAATGTTTCCTTCCAAAAAACTATGACAGTTAGATTTTGTATCTTGCATACTCACAGCTTCTAAAATGCATCTGTTTCTCTCCAACCCATTTGAAAGAAAATATCGTATGAAATATAGTATTTGAAGTCTAAAATCAACTTTATATTTCAGGTTCTGTAGCTGGCATTCTGAATGTTTTTGAAACAAAAATCTATACAAATTCTAATTGCATTTTAACACCAGATAGAATTAAGAAAAACACTCACTGCTAGTCCAGAGTTAACTATTTGCAATACCAGGCAAAAAAAATATATCTTCTGACAATGAACGGATATGCATTCTCCATTGTGGTTTTTTTCCAGCTCTTACAGTTTGTAGTTTGATGTTTGGTCAAATTAAACTAAATAGTTTCAGTTAAAAATGTTTATGCTTCTGCATCTTGAAGTCAATAAAAAAAAGAATATTTTCATCTATGTTTTTTATGTTATTGAGTTCTAAATATTGTTCAAAATCAGAGAATGTTGAATGAATGTGCTACTGCTCTTCTCAGTATAGTGAGAAAAATATAAATAAATGAGACACATCTGTTCCTTAGCTGGTGTAGATCAGTATAATTTTATGGAGTTCAAGGGGATATGTTCTTCTCTTACTACAGAGTTTCTGATCTTTAATATCTGGATTGGTGTAATCTGTAACAATTGATTACACAATGCCTGCCTTGAAATACATGAGAGAAAAAAGCAAGTTGTAACAATAAAGATTCATTTAAGATTACAGGATGCTGAGAGTCCTCTGTAAATGATGAAAACAAACTGAATAACTGAATAACTGGGGGATGACTAATCAATAAGAGATTTTTCTTTGCAAAATGAGATGAAATTTTGTTTTTTAAAGGTTAAGATAAAAGGCTACCTGACAGTCAGCGAATAATGGCCAGGATGCTGCATATTAGGTTCTCTCTCCCTTGACTAGGACAGTATTTTACTTTAATAAATAGACAGACCACCTTTGGACTGACACTCTTTACTCTGCTGAAACCTTCCACTCATCTTCAGACTTTATCCACACCAGCAAATAGCAAGAAGAAATAATAGCAAATTTGTAGAACAAGACATCTTATACAATGTTTGAGGAAATTTCCTCAGATAACCTCTGGCTTAGTGCTGTGAAGTGCACATAAAAATTTGTGGCTGAAGAATGCTAAGTGTACCTCAGGTATATATCTTTCTGTTTATTTTCTCCTAAAAAAGAATAAAATAAATAAAAAAACCCAAACAAATCAAATCCTTTGTGTGTTCAGTCATCATTCCACAGTGTGGGTCAAAATATAGCAAATGAGGGATGGTCAAGAGTTTAAAAGCATACTTTTGATCTGAACCAAAATAGTACATGTAAGTACCCAAAGAATTCTCTCTGAATGTATGTTTTAGCAAGAGAAGGGAGAAAAAAAAGAAAACAAAACAAAACCCAAAACCACCAACCAACCATCTAACCATCTTAATAATTCTTATCAAAATTATTCACCACTCCTAATTTGAAAAAAAAAAAAAAAAAAAAAGTCATGTCTTTAGTAATGTCATACCTGTGCCCATACCGTGAGACTTGACTCAAACTAGGTATTAAGTTTTGGATGTCAGAAACATTACTTCAATTAGAAAACAAAAGAAAACCAAACAAACCAGAACTATTTTCTTGTGCTTTTAAATATAAGTTATTAAGCACTCTTCCTATGTCCTTTTTTTCCCTCTGAACAGAATGGAATCATCATGTTCAAACACCAACAGCTAGGGTGACCAAAGTAAAGGACTGATCACGATTGTTGCTTTTTTTCCAATGCTGGAATGAGCAGTACATTGTTTATGATCTCTGCAGGTATTCCCAGCTAACTCTATGCTGGGGCCCATCTCTGCTGCCCAGCACACACACACACACACGCACAGTATGTGGGACCATCTGAAGAGGTTAAGGAATGAGTTTTCCCCTCTAGTATCATGGAAGAATTTCCCAGGCAACAGTTCTTAGGGCACTCAGAACTGTCCATACTGTCTGGCAATTGTTTATCTGGTTAACAAGTAAATAGGGTGGGTTTTGTTCTTCCTTCACCCTTAGATAGGAATTTCTGAGACAGAGAACTCCTTGAGATCCTGAGTAGATTCCTTTAAAAAACCCAAATCATTTATATGATAATATCCTTAAACAGACATAATAGTGAAGCAGTACCGTCAATACCTAGAAGACTTATTTCCAGATAACTCTGGAAGCCGAACTTTGTTGTCTTTGTTTATAAGTGTTCTTACCTCTTTCCAACTCTCATCATTCAGTACTGCTATCATCTCTGAGCAGATGAACTTTTATAACATTGTATTTTGTCTAGCTGTCAGCTCCCTAGTGAGAGATCAGGACACACAGAAATTGCCAAGAAAATTTAACCATCTGGTTGCGCAATGATAATGACCTCAATTTTAGATTATAGAAGGTAACATTTCCCTACTAAAACAGAAATAATATATTCATATACTCCTAAGAAATACAAAAAGTGTAATTAACTGTTCTTTTCTCTTTTAAAGAGTGATAGTATACTAGAAAGGCTGAATGTGAATCATAAAGTCTTGAATAGGACTGTCTTCCTTATGTTTAATGTACTAAAATGGGATGGCTGTCAATAAAAATCATACACAGAATTGGAGAGCTTTGAAAATATTATTTAAAAGAAACTAAACCAAAACCAGTCAATGAGTGATGTAAAGTACAAGGTCAAATTATTTTCTTTATGTACTGTAAAAAATCTTGGTTAACTTGAAACAAATCTAGGCTTATGCATAAAAAAAGATGTTGAGGAAATATGATGAAAAAAAGTTAATGGCTTGAGATAGAAATAGGGACATCACTTACCAATTACTGTCCTGGGTAGAATAGACTTGTCTCAGGGAGAATTAATTTAGCGTATTGCCAATTAAAACTAGAGTGTGATGGTGAGAAACAAAGAAAAATGCTAAAACATCTTCCTCCACTTTATCACAGGCTCAACTTCACTCCTTCAGCCCTGACTCTTCTGCCTCCTCCTCACCTCAAGTGATGCAGAGGGTTGAGGAACAGGAGTTGTGGTCAGTCTATAATAGTTTGTCTTTGTTTGTTCTTCCTCCTCCATTTTCATCCTGATCCAGCATGGATGCTTTTACAGATTCCAGTCTTTCAGGGAATATCAGCCCTCTGGCTTAGACCGCAGCGTGGTTCTCTGCTCTGATGTGATTCCCTCCATGGGCTGCACTGTGGGTACCTGCTCTGCCATTGTTACCTTGATCTTCCACGGGCTGCAGGGGAATTTCTGCTCTGGCACCTGGAGTGCCTCTGCCTCCTCCTCTTTCTTCTCTGACCCTGGTGCTTACAGGGCTACTTCTCACACACTTTTTTTTTTCCTCACTCTTTGTCCTTGTGCAATGATTTTCCCTTTCTTAAGTGTGTTTTCCCTTAGATGCACCAGTCTGGCTTATGGGTTAAACTGTGCCCTGTGGTGGGTTTGTTGGAGCCAGCTGAGCCTCGCATAGGGCAACCCCAGCCTCTTCTTTCAGAAGCCATCCCTGCAGCTCTGCTACTGAAGCGTCACCAGACAAACTCAGCACATAAGGACTTCAGAACTATTGTAATGGGCAAAAGTATTGGTTGGTGAAATTTTATTCCATGCTTAAACAGCCCATCTCTTGCACCCACATTTCTTCAGCTCTTCTTGCTAATAGGATAGCCTAAAAAAGCCATCTTCATGAAGGATTTTAGCAGCAAACTGTTTTAATTGGGAACTTAATCAGAATTGGGGGTATTTGATTAGATTTTTATGAGAAGAATGCATCTCTTGAGGGAAAACTGTGGTTTGGCTATTTAGAGAATTAAATAGTAGAAAATGATAAATGCATATTTCATCCTTTAGAATGTTTGCAGAACGAGAGAAGAGATGGAAATGAGATTTAATTTACCTAACTTAGCAACCCAATTTGCTCATACATTTTACGTGCTTAGGTTATACAAATGTACTCTAGGTTACAGAGGCAAGGGATTTATCCTGAGTCTGAAACCAGGTATCAATCTGGCTCAAACTCACGCTTTTAATGGCTAGGTTGCTCATTATGAATATTCCTGGAGACAACTTTCTGGAGTAGTTAAAAAGAGTCAGGTAGTGAGCTAACAAACAATGAGATTATTAGGAGTCTGCTACGGAGATCATACCCTCTTCATAATGGATTTGCCATTGTGGATATAGCCAGAAGTTACTTCTATAATGAAAGTAAAGAATGGTACTGAACATGATCTCAAGTATTGGTTTACAGTTGTATACATTGTGTGTTATCATTTTCCTTGTCATAATTTGTCTCATTCTAAGAAATATTCAGTTGAAAAATTTGGAAAAAAAATAGGAGGAGGGAGCTTAACCATAGAAAACTGTCATTAAATGCCAGTTGGCTTCTGAACCAGAAGGAAATTAATTTCTTCTAAGGAACTTAATTTCATAGTACAAACCAGATCATAATGGCAAAAACTTACTTCACCTTTTGTGTCAAATACCTTAATGAACACATGGCTGGAGTTCATTGGAGTCATGTGTTGGTTTGAAAACTGTGTTTAGGAAAACTGTCCTTAGACAGAAATAACGTCTGGATTAATCAAATTGTATTTCCTGTCTATCTTTGGCAAACAAGACAGATAACTGGTTGCCTTTGGAATGAAGTTCAAATTCAGAGATTCTTTGAACAAGAATGTGAACAAATACCTGTCTTTGAAACTCAGTACACCTCCTAGAGTATGCCAATTATTTGTATAGTTGTTGTTAAATTCCACAAGAACTGGAATTTTCTGGAAAATCCCAATTTTAAGATGACTTCTTGAGTCATAAGTATATGCTACAGTGGTAAGGTATATCAAACACATTAAACATCTGAAGACTGTGCTCTGTCTTTCCTAGTTAGAAATTTTACACTGTCTTGGAATATCATATTCTCCCAAATCAAAGACATTTACAAACATCTACAATTGCTAAAATTACTTCTGCAATTGAATATGAGCAATATGAGCATATTGAAGAACTTGTGCTGACATAGAAGCATAGAAAACATAAGGCTGCTCCTCTCAGGTAAAAAATATGAAGCCTACCAAGAAAAGAAAGTATAACCACAGGTAAATTTGACTTTTTTTTTTTTTTCCCCCCTCTCATTTATTGACTAATATCAGTGAAAGGGCACAATGGTTTATAGTTAAAAATAAGGAAAAAAAATATATTAGAGTTCTAAAAGACCACATTGTAAATAAAGATATTACCAATAACAAGGTAAGTATTTTATTTTTTTCCCTCACAATGTTATTCCACAGTTGAAAGCTCTTATGTATTCAGTAGAATTTTAGATTTTTAAAGTAGTTAGTTTATGTACTTTAATTTTTTGTACTTCTAAATAATATTTCTTCTTACTGAGAACTTGCATTTTTTTCCAGTATTTAAATCCCATCATATCCTACAAGATTCATAAAAAAGGCTTGATCTGTGAAATGCTGGAAACAACGGGAAGATCTCAGTTTATTTCACCAATGTGATTAAACCTTAAGGTAAGTTTTTTCACTATTCATTTGTAGAGAAGCTTGCCAGGCTTCTAATCATTAAGGTCTCTATTTTCTGAATTCCATCCAGTTATCAACATATTTTATAGTGGGACATGTATGTGTAAACATATCTTGGCAAGTGGGCTCTAGCTGAAGGTAAGATGGGGATGAAAAGCAGGCCTATTACTGGCAACTTGCTTCTCTTTTGTCGCTGAAGCTCAGTTAGTCTGGTTATTTTTGTGTGACTTGTCTGGCTATGTAACTTGCGAACTGCTGCCTAAATTGGTATTTATACAACTTTGCCTCCTCTGGAATCACTAAAATCATGCAAAGTACTTGTTCATGTACTTTCAGTTAAGAATGAGATTAATCTTATTACACAAGCACAGTGAAGTACATACCTAATTTTGTAAGGTTCAGGCCTAAGTGGGTTGGTATGTTTTCCTGAACAGTATCTGTTGTTGGTGTCATCTTTTACCTCGCATTATCATTTGTTTTACTCAGTTTAACACTGACTATATTCCGCCTATTATTCTCATTTTGCAACCTTCTTTTTCATTTTTTTTTCTCATTTCTGTACACAATTCCAGAATCTCCCAGTTGAGTTTCATATGCAAATTGCATCAAGATATTGTTTATCTGCTCTTCCAGGTTATTAGTAAGACACAGTTCAACCGAAAAAATCATAGTTGACTCAGGGAAAACATCAGAAAAAACAAGCTTACGTTGAAATATGCCGTTAACACATAACATCAACACACACTTCCAAATGCATTGCTTAGTACTTGGCGTGCGTGCTGTCATTATATATCATTTCTTAGCAACTTCTTCCTGCTATTTTCTTCTCTTATATGCCTCTATTTCTTTGGCCTATGAATTGTAAATTGCACAACAACTTTGACTTTTTTAATAAATATTAAAAATAAATAAGTGAATAAATTGTCTGATAAAATGATTGTAGACTCACACATACACCAGGGTGGCAGCTTTGTTTGTATAAAATAATTTTTTCTTGCTATCTGGAATGAGTTTTAAGACTTGATAAGACACAAAGCGTGTTCTATGACAACCAAAAGAGCCCAGAAAGTTAAATGTAATATTTATGTGATTTCAGGGTCCTGAGAGAGCTGGTGGGCAAATTTGATGGCCTTCTACGATACTGCTACAGACCTGGTAGACAAAGGCAGAGCAACAGATGTCACCTACCTGGACCTATGCAAAGCATTTGACTGTGTCCTGCATGACATCCTAGTCTCCAAATTGGAAAGTCATGGATTCGATGGATGGATCACACAATGGACAAGAAACTGGCTGGATGGCCGCATTCAAAGGGTTGTGGTCAACAGCTCAATGTCCAACTGGGGGCTGGTGATGAGTGGTGTCCCTCAAGAGACAGTACTGGGACCAATACTATTTAACAGCTTTGCTGGAGACGTGCACCCTCAGCAAGTTTGCTGAGGACACCAAGCTTCATGGCACAGTCCGCATACTGAAGGGAAGGGATGCCATCCAGAGCAACTTGGACAGGATTGAGAGGTGGGCTAGTGCAAATTGCATGAAGTTCAACCAAGTCAAGTGCACGACCATGCACCTGGGGCATGGCAATCCCAGGCACAAATACAGGTTGGGCAGAAAATGGCTGGAGAACAGCCCTGAGGAGAAGGACTTGGGAGTGCTCATGGATGAGAAGCTCAACATGAGCCAGCAGTGTAGCCCAGAAAGCCAACCATATCCTAGGCTACATCAAAAGAAGTGTGGTCAGCAGGTTGCAGGAGGTGATTGTCCCCTACTACTCTGCACTCGTGAGACCCCACCTGGAGTACTGTGTCCAGCTCTGGAGTCCTCAACATAGAAAGGATATGGACCTGTTGGAATGGGCCCAGCAGAGGGCCACCAAGATGGTCAGAGGGATGGAGAACCTCTCCTATGAGGACAGGCTGAGGGAGCTGGGGCTGTTCAGTCTGGAGATGAGAAGGCTCCAGGGAGACTTTCTAGCAGCCTTCTGGTATCTGAAGGGAAACTAAAGGAGAGCTGGAGAGGGACTCTTTGTCATGAAGTCTAGTGATAGGACAAGGAGTAATGGTTTTAAATTTGAAGAGGGGAGAATTAGATTAGATAGTAGGAAGAAATTCTTTCTTGTGAGAGTGGTGAGGTACTGGAACAGGTTGCCCAGAGAAGTTGTGGATGCCAGACTGGATGGGGCTTTGAGCAACCTGCTCTAGTGGGAGGTGTCCCTGCCCTGGCAGGGGGGTTGGGACCTGATGATCTTTGAGGTCCCTTCCAACTCTAAACATTTTATGATTCTATGATTATTTAATTTAAGTGTTTGACTCTTAAGAAGCAAAACACTAATTGTACATAATTAATTTATAGTTCATGTGGGTTTTTTACTGTGTTAGATGCCAGATGTGTAAGATGCAAGTTTATCTTAGTTCTAATTTAGTAGAATTCACTGTTTTCAGTGTTATCTTTCATCTTGCAAGTGTTATTTTACCAACGGAACTGTGCTGTATGGAGGCAGTTATTGTTCCATTTGGTGGGACAGAAAACAGTTTTCTGTATAGTACCTACAAATTTAATGAACAAGGTCTATTCCAATGTAAACTAAGACAAGTTTTACTTCATGGTTGCAATAGTGAGTCGAAGTTTTGTTTTTCTTCTTCTGAAAAGTACTATTCAGCATTAATATGTGATTGATTAATAATCCTTATTCTAGATTAATTTTCAATACATATCAGCTACAGCAGATTTCCCAGAATCATGTCCAGCTGGATTTTGAAATATAGTCTAGGCACAGAGACTTTTCTACCTCCCTAGGAAATCTATTTCAATGTCAGATACCGTCACAATAACCAAATACCTTTTCATGTGTGTTCAGGTAGAATTTGATGTATTTCAGAGTACACTCACTACTTCTTGTCTTCATAGGGTATCACTGAGAAGTTTGGTTCTGCCTTGCTAATGTCTCCCTCAGCTTTGATAACATCTCTCTGAGCCTTAACTTCTCCAATCTGCAAAGTCCCAGCTTCTCAGCCTCTCCTCGTACTACTGATCCTCTAGCCCCTTTACTCCTAACTCTTTGGAATGGTCCAAACAAAAAAACCCAAAAACCTGCAAGCTCTCCCCCACCTTCCAAAAAACCCCCAGACAGACCCAAACTAAAAGTACAAAGACAAGAATGCCTGTAGTACCTATCATCTAATCCTCCATTTTCCATGAGCCCATAGTTCATTACGGGCAGTGTACCTCCTGTGACAACTTCCTGCACTTGGCAGTCCTTGGTGTGCTGTAGAGAGCTGAGAATTTTCCTTAAACAGTCTCCTCTGTAATCTGTGCTCCCACTCAACTTCACCAACAACACTCCATCCTACTACTGCTCCTGCTTGTGCACCACTCACATGACAAGGACAAAGGTAACTTCACAGTTTGGAGTGGATCTACCTGGCCCTCTATTTGTTGTTTTCATTTGAAGTCTTATCCTGCAGTCCTCAAAGAAACCAAACTGCTCCTGAAGTCAGTGACTGCCTGAAGCAAGGTATATGCACAGACACGTTTTGTTTCAAGGGAGGAAATACTTTAACACTGACAGCTGCAGACAGAAGCATTAGGTATTCCTTACATACCTGCAAACCTTTCCCCTTGAGCTGAACTACTCCTCCTGCTATCTTTCCTTGGGATGCGTTCTTCTGGGACTTGTCACATAACTTTATAAAGCTGGGAAAAGACTGGAACTCTTTGTAAGTCTAATCACCACACATTGCAGAAGAATTTAGTTTCTCAAACCACAAAAGCTTCCACTGTTTTTTTCCTAAGCTTGGAACATTGAATTTGCAAGGCACACCTGTTTTACATTTCATTCCCTGCACCAAGCAAAGAGTCATAGCAATTATTAAAGACTGCCAGTAGCGGCCGATTTTTGAAATATTTTGTTACTGGACTTTTACTGTAAAATAAATTCACATTATTCAGCATAGCTAAACCAACATTTTCATGCAAATAGTGTGAAAACAAACAGATTATATTCTTTTTCCCACCGGTGGGACCAAGTTTTCTAGAACAACCTTGGTGTTCACGATATAATTTTCAGCAGACTGACACTTTGAGTGGGAGATTAAATTCACTCAGGAACAGTAGAACTGTCAAAGTAAAACTATTTCTCTTCATTGATTACAGAGAGTGACTATATTTTAACACAGATGCCTCAGTTGATTAAACCACATTCAAATCTGAGGCCAAAAAAATTGTCCAGTTTTAACAATTTATTTTGATTGCTCTATAAATTACATCAGTACTCTAAGTGAAAATCATTTGGTTTTTTTTTTCAGAGATTGACGTGTAGCCACTGAAAAAAATCAATGGAGGATCCAACTCAAGTCACATGGTAATGTCTGAAAAGATACTGGCAAAACTTAAATGGCACACATTCAGTAAAGGTTTGTTTAAATAAATGAATATATTCCCAAAACTGTGGCATAGTTCTAGATAAATATTTTTAAAATATATTCTCAAATGTATCTAGAACCGAAATAAGAGAGGAGCATACTCTTCAAATGGAAATTTTACAGGTTTTTTCATGCAACTGAGCCATGGTTTTATGTGATAATAAAAAAAATAAAATCTGTGCTTTCTTAAGTATTCTTTTTGTTTATATTTTAAGAAAATACATCTTTATGCAACAGTGTTTTGTGAACTTTCTACCTATTTGTGCATTTATAAATGGTTCTTCTCAGAGAACTTTAATAACAGGAAAGAGTTGGGGTGCTTTTTCTAATAACTCAAAGACTGTTCAAAGTTTTTTTTTGTTCTTTTCTGTTTTGTTATAAGGTTTTTAGTTTTAGTAAATACAGTGATTGAGATAAAAATATTGATTACACAAGCAGTTTATCTTAAAGCTTAGAGAACCATCAATCAGCATTTTTTTCTAATCACTTGAACAATTTTCAGTAAAAAGGTCTATTCAGTTTTCCCCTTAATTCACTAAACATAACTCAGTTATGCCAGTAACATAGACAGTAATAGTTGACAAATAAGCACCAAAGATGCTGGTCAAAAATAGCAATTTAAAATTCTATATTTGTTACCTTGTGCTAGTGACTGCATCTCAAACAAGTTATTTTTTTCAAGACTTCATGACAATTAAGAAGTCAGAATAGTATACCTCTAAAATTTACAGTCTATAATCTGCAAGCAAATCTGGAATTTTCTACAGTTTAAGTATTACATACTTAACTGGTTTGACTTTGAATGTCTTCAAATATAATATCTTAAAAAAACTTTTCAGTGTTTCCTGTTTTTTGGAGACCTTTTTGCAATAGCTTATTGCTATCCATATACATCTCTGTACCTTTCACATACACTTAAAATGACTGCTAATTATTTTTAAGTATATTTGAAATAGACTTAATGCTTTTGCTTTTAAAATTCAACGGAACTACTATTATTTTTTTCTGATTTATGATGGTTAAAAATTCTGTCTCTAGATATGTGTGCTTCAGTGAAATTTTAAGGACTGTAAGATCCTACACTTACTTACTCTTGCCATTAACAGTATTCTAGAATCAGTTACACACAAAACACACACAAAAAATGGTAGTACTTGCTTGCATGTCCTTGAATGAACAGACACTTGTCAAGACTTGAACTCACTTTGCCTGCGGAGGACAAAGACGACTATCATCCTAAAACTGATTACTTTGAAATGTTCCTCATTGTTCCCCTTTTTTGCCTTTTGTTTTCCCCTCTCTTGAGACTCTCCTGAAATAGTGAGTTATGTAAATACATGCAAATGTCTAGTGCAGGAAATCTCACTGAGTTTCACATCCAAGAACACATTAACAAGGAGGGAAGACCTTGTTTACCAGAGGGAAAGGCTAGAATATAGTATAAGGCAGGAGGATACCCTGGAAGGAAGCTGGCTCTCCTGGGAAGCGGAAGAATGTGAATAGCATCTTGATTGCTGATATTTAGCTTAGTTCTTGTAAATCTACACATCTTTTTGTTGCTTGTCTGTGAGAAAAATGTAATTATTTTTTACAAATTATTTTGCCAAGTTTCTGTGCTCTTACTTTGACTGTCATTGCTCTATTCACAATTGGTGAATAGAAATTTATACCATCTAAACTTAGGAGAAAGAATGTGCATCATGGTTTAACCCCAGCCAGGAACTAGGACCATGCAACGGTTCACTCCCTCTCTCCTGGAAAGGGTAAGGAGAAGAGTGAGAAAAAGAAAAAAAAAACAACCTAACTCATGGGTTGACATAAAGACAATTTAACAAAACAGTAACAGAAAACTATAATAACAACAAAAATAAGGCTAAAGGAACATGCTAAATAAAGTGATGCTATGCAATTGCTCTCACCATCTGGTGATTGGTTGCTCAGCCCATCCTGAGTAGTGACCATGGATTCCTGCACCACTGCTAACTCCCATTTATATACTAAGCATGATGACTGTGGTATGGAATTTTGGTTAGCTTGTCCTGTCTACGTTTCCTCTCAGCTTCTATGGGAAGCCTAAATATAGGTATTGACTTAATATAGGTATTATTTAACAACAACCAAACCTTTTGTCTTATCAACATTATTCTCATACAGATCCAAAACACAGAAGCCACTAGGAAGAAAATTAACTGTGTCCCAGCTAACACCAGGAAAACAAGTAAAAGATTTGAGATGGAGAGATACCTTCCCTAGATGCCCACCAAAATGCCTAAGGTCATGCAGGTTGCTCTAAAGCTTTCTCTTATGAAAAGGAGCATTTGTAGAAGCCCAAAGGATAGTTAGAATTCATTGGTTATTGAAGCACACATGTCCAAAAAAAGGAAAAAAAAGGAAAAAAAGAAAAGCTGAGCATATATCTAGCCTGTATTCTCAGGCATTGGTTCTGTAGCCTAAAAAGATGTCCTTGGAGAGGGTAAAAGATGTCTTTACATGTGCCCTAACAGCGATGCTCTGTTGGACCTGGGGATGGGAGTCCTGGAGTATTATCACAGGACATGAACACATTCAGATTCTCTTCATGGTAAAGGACAGCCTTCATACCTTGGTGCTATGGAGAAGAACTACTGGCTTCTATTCCCATCCAAAGTTTTCTCTGTGTAACAGGTATAGTTTTGTCATGCAGCCTCGTGTGTTGTTCAAGATCTTCAAAGCTGTCTCTTTCTGTGTAGCATTGCTTCCTCCACAGCAACAATCATAAGGTTAACAAATGTTGCCATTGTAATCACAGAAACAAGGTGATGAAGTATAAAAGAAATAATGAAAAGACAATGGTATAAAAAAAAACCACCCAAAACAAAGGGGGTTTAAAGAGGGGAATAATAATAAAAAGCAAGATGCACAGAATGCACAGAATTTGTGAGAAAAGCAAGCATCCATACTGATATACTATGTCCTGAAGAACTGGCTGATAACTCAATGGGTTTTGGAAAAGTCAGGGACCTGACCTGGGACAGACAGAGAAGAGCTTGGACCACAGGGAAAGACTTGGTTCTTGGGACAGGAAGGGAGAATAGGCAGGTATTTCTGTCTCAATTCTGACAATTCCATAAAGAGTCTGGAGCCATTCCCACAAAAACAGTTTTTTCATAGGGTCGTAGAATCACAGAATCATCCAGGTTGGAAGGAACCTTTAAGACCATCTAGTCCAACCATAAACCTAACTGATAGAAAAGCCAACAAAACAAGAAAAGCCCCACCATCACTAAATCATGTGACTAAGTACTATGCCAACCTGTCTTTTAAATACCTCCAGGATTGGTGCACCAGCTACTTCCATGGGCAGCCCATCGCCAATGCTTAATAACCCTATCAGTGTAAAAATTTTTCCTAATCTCCAATCTGGATTTCCCCTAGCATAATTTGAGGCCATTTCCTATTGTCCTATCACATGTTACTTGTGAGGGGACATCAACCCCCACCTATCTACAACCTCTTTTTAGATAGTTGTGGAGAGTGATAAATTCTCCCCTCAACCTCCTTTTCTCTAGGCTGAACAACTCCAGCTCTCTCAGTCTCTCCTTGTAGGACTTATTCTCCAGACCCCTCACCAGCTTTGTTGTCCTTTCTGGACCTGCTCCAGCACCTCAATGTCTTTTTTTTTTTATGGTAATAACTGTTACTTCAGTTACGTTATATGCATAAGCAAAGATAAAGAATTTTCAGCTGCCTAGTGCTTTACTCAAACATTTTTTTCTCAGCTGAGAGGACAAAACAGCAAAAACTGTGTGACCTAACAATAGTACATTCTGTTAGTTTCAACAAAATGTTCATTAAAAGATATATACTGTACTACTTGTCTGCAACATCCTGAATTACTCTAAAATGTAGGAGTTTTTTTGCAATTCACTCACTTGTAGGTTTAAGAATTTATCCAAAATATATGACAATTTTTTTTATTTGCATATTAAAATCTCCTAATGTTTGAGTCAAACATCTTATTCAAAATTCCTTGATAAAACTCTACGCTCCCCAGTTGGTATTTATCATAACTAGATCTTGATAAAACAGTAGTTCCAAAGGCTCTACCTTATGTTCAAAACAAGTTGCCTCAACCTCTAGAGAACAAAACCAGAGTACATACCATCAGAAAATGGATGGACTGGCTTGTGAAATTCATGTAGATCATAGTCTTAGATTTGAACCTTGTTTAAAATGTTGCCAAAACTTCAGGAATTTGATACACAGTGCTTGTATATAACATACATATGTATATATAAATCTTTTCTAAATATCATTAAAATTGGTAACACAAAAGACATTAGAGGGAAGGGAGGTTAAAACAAAACCAAAATGTTAAAACTTTGTTAGTGACCTTTTACTGATTAAGAGAAACCTTTTTAGCTTTTCATTTCACTGATACTCAGAGTTGAAACGTTTCTCAATACTATACAATTACTCATGCTGACTCTTGAGCAAGATGATGTCCAGCAGGGTTGCATTTATTAGGTCCTTTAATCACACTGCTTAACTCGTGATGGTTTCTCACATTGTCTTTAGGTCTTGATTAACATCTCTGCTGTAGATAAAGCTGTCAACAAGAAAATGAGTAGAAGACTTGTCGTATCTGTTACCTAGCAATCAAGAGGATAAATGATCACAAGGAAGGAATGAAATAACAGATGTATGAAAAGAAAACGGAAGGACAAACACTAAAATATACTAAAACCAAATGCTTGGTAAGGTATCTTTCCACTGAATAATGTATGTCTGGCATTTCTATTTTTATTTGAAGAAACATAATATAGAACAAAATACATTCCCCTATCATCCAGAAAAAAAAAGTTTTAGAGAATGTAGAAGAAAGGCTTGAATACTTGTCTGAAGTTTTTTCCTAGGTTATTTCTGATTTGAGTGGGATGAAATATTAAGTTTCCAACTGAGCAGAATTTTAATATTTTGAGAATTCTAATTCTAATTCTTAATCACTAACATGGAACTAATATTCCATAGTTAACCAAATAATAATAATAAAAAAAGAAACAAACCCAAACCACTCCCAAAGAGTCAGTTTCGAACACTAGAAATGATGTGACTAAAACAGAAAAAATTGCCATTTGAAGACCAGAGGTTTCCTTTTTTTACAAGATTATTTTTGTTTTCCTCCAGGCTACTGTTTCCACTAAATTTATTCCTAAGATTCTATGATGTTTTGATACATCATTCAGTGTTGCCTCTACCAACAATTGCAAATACGTCTGCTGGAATCCTGCATCAAGGATTTATTCTTCCTATTTTATATTTATATATCCTATATTTTGTATGTCATGCTACATTCAGTTAGGAAATAAATGTGGTTTCGAAAGATTGTTCTGAATTAAACTTCAGATCAACTCCCACGTATATGTTTCTGTTCTAGCAATGGAACCTTAAATACAGAGATATGCAAACATTAGACAAATTTTTAAGAGCAAATCTAGTATTAGACAATTTTTTAACTCATACAGTTTTAAACCTCTGTCTGTTTTGTACATACCATTTTAATTTATCTCAAAAACTCATTAAATAAAGTATTTTAGTAAAACTATTTCAGTAATTTGGAATGATAACTAATACTCTATGTGTAAAAGATGTGTAGAAAAAAAAATGCATTCTTCTGTTGCTTTTTGGTGATGTATTTTTTATTGTGCTAATTCAAAACAATGTGATGAATGCACTAACAGTTTTTGTATACTTCTAGTTAGCAATGCTAGGCTTTTAAAAAAAGAAAATTAAAAAAAAAAAAAAAAACAAGAAAGACAGACCCTTGCAATAATAAGAATGTGTAAATGTCAATGTTTTTAAGGTTATTTTGCAGAACTATTTGCTTTGCAATTATATTTTACCTAAAGTATTATCATTTCAGCATTTTATGCATTTATCCTCCAGCAATTCTAGGCATTAATAAACCATAAGTGCATAAACATTATGTTAGAGACATCCTTCAACAACTATAGTACTTTAAAAGTAAACACATTCAGGTGAAATCTGTCCAAAGTACACTCAACTGACTTTATTCTTTGCAACATCTCACCATGTCAGTGAAGCACAATTTGACACAGGAATTTCAAAAATAAAGAGTGACTGTGGAAAGAAAGGGAATATAATAAAAAATTAATGTAAACATAGGGGTCCTCTTACTCTTGAAGAATAAAGCATAAAGCATAATGTGTTTAACTGTGCTGCCCACTTGTACAACGTGCAGGCCTATAGATGTTTGCAAACTTTAGTCACTATTGGTAATATTGTAGCATTTTACAGATATAAATGTCAGAACTACGTATTCCATTGCCCCTTCTTTATACAGTGACTACTCTCAGTTGCCTTACAACATCTTGTTTTAAAGGTGAGGGAATAACCGTAGGGAAAAGACAGTCCACCTTATACAGGTTAATCACACAAATGACAAAATTTGTCATTTTACTTAGTAAAATTACAGTGATTGTGTACAAAAGAAATTATAGTGATAGTATGAAGGGTGTAACTTGAGAAAGGAGAGTATGGTTTCTCTGAGTTATTGCATTTGCCAGATGTTTTCTATCCATGTATATAAGACGAGAGATGTTGCACAGTTCAAGATATTGTATCATTACAATGGGTGCATATCTCCAATTTGAGATGTTTTAACATGACCACCTAAATATGTAAACTTCTTCTAATCTCTGTGAATACAGGGTAGGAGAAATGAGTGGTCACCACCACTTGATCCAGACCTAGTTATCTTCATGCGATATTTAAAACAGTGATACGTGTCTTCTTCTGTTGAATTTTATCCTATCTATCAGCAAATTGCAGTACTGGTGTTCTGAGCTTTCCATACTCCCTAGAGGCTCTTTTTACTGTCTAACCTTAGGCATTTAATGAAGAAGAAAGCTTTGACGTGGCTCCCAATACTACTCATGAAGAGGGAGGGAATCATTCAGAAGGTGATTCAGAATGGGAGCCTGAAAACTATGCTTAAGTTAAAATGTTGTTCTGAGTCATATTCCGCAGAAATCTAGCTCTCTCCACTAGAAGTGTGCAAAGGACTTGTAAAGCTATGTAAAGGATATACAAAGACAGTAATAACACTTCTATCATGTCTTAAGCAGACAAATGAAGCTACTTTGTGTAGATATCCTCCCACGCTTCTGTGTTCTGTGAAATACCGAACCATAAATCAAACACAGTGAGAAGATAACAACCCTAGGAGGGCAATAATGGGAAGACAAGAACATGGCAGAATCAAGACTCATATTTCAAAGTCTTCTATTTCCCAATGGTAAGCTGTAACTTCAGTTTGATACTTCGGAACATACGATTACACTATCTTTAGAGATGAGACTATAGAATTGTTTCAAAGGCTACGAATGAGGGAAACAAGACTTTTGAAAGCTGTTTGGAGCCTATATCAGCTCTCCAGAATACGAATGTAATGACAGACCTATGAGGTGTGAGTTGTTGCTATACTGTATGATTGTAAAACTACACACAGTGGTCATAAAATGAAATGAGAGCTTTGAACTGTGTAAAAGGAAAATTATTTTTTGACCACAGGCACAGTAAAACATTTGAAAACTTTGATCAAACAGGCTTTAGAATTCTATCCTTAGAGGTTTTAAAAAGGCTGTTACAAGTGGACACTGTCTTGAGCAGCTCTGGTCCTAGGAATGTACTGGGATACACCGAGCTCAATACACACTGTGTCTCCATCCTAGGCAAAGCAGAGCTTATGTCCTCCAAGACATACACACACACACAGAAAGAACACAGACACAGGTAGTCACACAAATGGCCACAGACAAGGTACAGCCTTCAACAGCACAGTCAGACATGACTCATACCATACACAAGCCCAGACAGTCACATCCCCTCCTCCTGTTATTACAGAGTAGTTTGGGTTGGAAGGAACCTTTAAAGGTCATCTAGTTCCAATTCTCTTGCAATGAACAGGGACATCTCAATGAGATCAGGTTGCTCAGAACCCCATCCAACCTGACTTCGAATGTTTCGGAGGATGGTGCATCTACCACCTTTCTGAGCAACTTGTTCCAGTGTTTTACCACCCTCATCGTAAAAATTTCTTCCTTATATCTAGTCTAAATCTACCTTCTTTTTTATTTAAAATCGTTAACCCTTGTCCTGTTGTAACAGGCCATGCTAAAAAGATTGTCCCCATCTTTCTCATAAGCCCCCTTTAAGTACTGAAAATCTGCAACAAGATCTCCCCAGAACCTTCTCTTCTTCAGAGTGAATAACCCCAACTGTCAGTCTGTCCTCATAGGAGAGGTGTTCCATCTCTCTGATAATTTTTGTGGTCCTCCTCTGGACCTCCTCCAACAAGTCAATATCTTTCCTGTGCTGAGGACCCCAGACCTGGGTGCAGTACTTCAGGTGGTGTCTCGCTGGAGCAGAAGGACAAAGCCACCTCCATCGACCATGGTTGTTTTGATGCAGCCCAGGATACAGTTGGCATTCTGGGCTGCAGAGGCAGAAGGTCACTAGTGTAGCATACACATGACATTCTCCAGGTTCACACATACAATTATGGATCTCCCAAGTACCGGCATGACCCCTCTGTCTTTCCAGCACCCCTGCTGGAATCCCTTTTACCCAGCCTTTGAATCCCCACTTGCTAGCTGGTCCATCTGGGTGCTCACTGGACACACGTAACACTGCATTTACCAGTTCCTCTAGGTGTACCAGCATAGCTGGTACAACTGATCTCCAGTTGCCTGGTACCCTGGTCCACACCCAGGGCCTCCTTATCACCAGCTGGTCCAGTTTTAAGTTTTCCACACAGGCGCACTGCATGCATACCTTATATGGGGAAGGTACACCCGTTTACTCTCCGAGCAGGCAGCACCAAATACACAGTCTGTCACCCACAGTCCTGCTCCAGCCACTAGGGACGAACATCTCACCCGCTTTTCTCACCCCAGTACCCAATTTTTGGGGCACACAACATTCCGGCTCCAGTAGCTGGAAGTCAGAATGCCACTTACTCCAGTAGCTCACACAGACACCCCAATGGCTCTGGCAGCTGATACCACAGGCCAGGAGTTCCAACTGGTCTGACACCAAGCAGATCCCGGCACCTGGTACTTAGTCCTTGCAGAACTCACACACATGTGGAATAGAAAGTGAGACTAAAGAAATATTTAAGAAATAGTATGCAGAAATAGTTAAGAAAGGATTTAACAAGACAGGACAGACTGCATTCTGTACTGTCCTGCACTGATCAGATAAATAATCTGATAATCCTCATTTTACACATTGAAAGTCCCTTTTATACCCCTTTCCATAGATTCTATCTTTGTTCTTTCTCAGTGTCCTTATGCTGCACAATTTTCTATCAGTTTGCATAGACTTACCAACCCCCTTGAAATATCCAAACTATTATGTTACTCTTGCTCCCCCTTGATATCAGCTACAGAGTTGGATCTCTCAAGACCTATGCCTGGAGTTTTTTAATATCCCATCAATTATTGTGAGTGACAAGGTTTGTTTCTTGTCATTGCTTCCACTATTACTTGTCTATAAGGTCTTAATGTCCTTAAGTTTATGTTTATTGCCTCCCCCTTCCCTTTATCATCCTATTTGACAAGATTCTTAATCAGATAATCAGAAGGGAGCAGACATTCTCTCCCTCCACATCTCCTCACAAAGACATGAAAAGGTAAAGCCTTGAGCAGCACAGTCTGGCCTCCTAGGTGACCTTGCATTGAACAGGAGGCTGGTCCAGGGGCCTTCTCAAGTCCCTTCTAACCAGAATCACTCTATGGCTCTATGACTGCATACAGGACAGCATCATAGAATCTTCATGGCTGGAAGGGACCTCAGAGATAATCGAGTCCAACTATACACATACAAAAAAAAAACCAAAAACAAAAAAAAAAAAAAAAAACAACAAGTAATGCAAAGCAACAATCTTGGCCGCCAAAGCATGCCCTGAATTGCCACATCTACATGTTTCTTAAATACCTTCAGGGATAGTGACTCCACCACCTTCCTGGGCAGCCTGTTCCAGTGCCTGAACACCCTCTCAGTAAAGCAATTCTTCCCAATATCTAAACCTCCCCTGCTATAACTTCATACCATTTCCTGTTGTCCTGTCATCATTCACTAGGGAGAAGAGGTCAACACCTACCTCTCTTCAACCTCCATTCAGGTAACTGTAGAAGGCAATGAGGTCTCCCCTCAGCCTTCTC